>QEOT01124219.1:79819-150321 GCA_003123785.1 Pterocarya stenoptera | reverse complement strand
CCAAATCACATGTGAGGGTCGAGGACGCCACAACTGACACATTACCCACACACATATATACATATGGCTTCTTTATGAATTCAAGTTTTACTTCTTGTCTTAATACTATCATTGAAATTCTGTTGTTGTATGTTGTAAATGGATAAAGTAAACACATATATATAGAAAAGCTTTTATTCATCAAAAGTGATACATTCACCGTTGCTAAAGACATTGATCACTATTTCACACCGATGGAATAGGTCGTCGACGTATGGTTTACTAGGCAACACTCTAAATAGATATACTCATATATGTACTAGATCAACAAGCAATGAAGTGACACAGTCTATCATCACTTGTGTAACGTTTGTCTATGCATCATCATACTCGTAAATAACACCGATTACACGTGTGAGATTGAGAACGCACTCTACGAAATGCATTGGCACTTGAGTAGGTTTAAGGAAGTCATTGTTAATATCTTTCCATGTATTCACGATCTTCTTCTTAAATTCTTCTTCTGCCTCATGCTTTGAGACACAGTGCTGCTTCATATAGCAGTTGATGGTAGAGACAACATGTCCTCTCTTTTGTCTAAACTGCAGTAAAAAATAGAAACATTTTGTGATTTTATTGCCAACATCAATGGTATAAGATTAGCTTGTGGGACTGCCAAATTGATGCTGGCACATTGCCTACTGAATGTAGAGCTAGGGAAATGAATTATTAAGGATATAAAATATTGAATAGAACTAACTATTATATTTTATATCTTTAATGCTCCCTCTCACTTGTGGGCAAACCCCTTTAATAAGTTGACCTCAGCAACAAGTGGAATATTTAATAAATATAGTAAAGTGTGGAGTCTAAGATCGAATTCAGAACATTTGCTCCGGTACCATAAATGTGAAATTACTACTTGTCCTAAAAATTGAACTGAATGAAAACAACATAAAATTTATTATAAAATTTTATATCTAGGAACAAACACGATATCTACATGCATGCAATGTTGGTAGTTAGCATGGAGAATATTCTAATTGAGATTACTTTCTTGATTTGTTGCAATGAGAGAGTGTCCAATTTTATCACTATAAACTGAATATATGATTGAAGTAATCGATAGTTTTCTTTTTCTTTCCCTTTTTTTTAATAGGTTGTATCTTTATTGGAGTCCCCTGATGTATACCTTAGTAGAAACAAGGTCATCCATGAGTCTGCATATCGTTTCTATTGCTTTAAGAATCATAGGGTTATCACAAGGCCAATCGAACACCTCCTTTGTTGCATCTCCCATGCCAAGAAAAGATAAGGTTACAAGTGCAGAGTAACTACCACTTACTAGGGCATTACTCATGTACTCCTTAAAACATGACATGGTATAGTCGAATCATCAAGCATTACAAAATAACAACGTTGTTTTCTCTAAAATCGAAACATGCGAAGGACATTCTTACCATTTTTATCTCAAACCGAAACATGACATTCATGTCATATTCATATTCCAAGATCATATAAGCATACTAAAGCAAGCAAGCAAGAAATAGCAATCAAAGCAACCATAACAATAAAAAGATTTACACAAATATATACAAGTATTAACCAAGAGCAAGTTGAGTGTGTACTTACAAAAATCCATGAAATGAAATATAAGCAAGCTATAAACCGAAATATATTACATTAGAAAGAGTGTCTAAAAACCCTAATCCATGTTCTTGTGTGTGAGGGTTTTTAAGGGCACAACTAGATTTTAAACCATTCGGCCTTTAGGGTTTTTAGGTCAAAACACCTTCATTGCACTTGTGTTTGCATACAAAACTCAAAGTAGGGTAAGAACACATGATGTTGGTCGAAAACATGGAGGATGAACACCTCCCACCAGTCAGATTTAGATCTCCTTTGAGATTTAGATCTCTTCTTGAGTTGGAAAAATGGTATGTGTGTGTACAAACTAAGAGAAAACCGAGTCTTACCTTGGTCTCTCTTAGAAGATGGGGAAATCTTCTCTTGAAATGAATCTTCTTTGTTTGGTTGGAAAGAAAGTATAAGAATCTTCAAGTGAAAGTGTGAGAATTGTGTGGAGAAGAGGAGGACACATGCAAATTCAAAAAATAGCCAAGAGGAAAAGCCCATAGGCGTGTGGCTCTTCCCACTTAATAGAACTCTCCTCTCCTTCCTATTGGTTGCCTCACAACCCTAGCATGAGTGACAAGTGGCAAGTGTTTCTTTTTCGTCCCTCTCTTTTTCTGAAAAGACTCTTAGAATCCCATCTTGGAATGCAATGGGAAGGGACATGCACGGGTGGCATGTTCTTCTCCCATGGCCGAAACCCTCCTTTTTCCCTTTATGACATTTTTTTTCTTAAGCAAGTGAATATTCTACAAGGATACTTGTGTAATACACTTTATTCCTCTTCCTTTTCCCAACAAGCAAGCCTTGGCATGAGTGACAAGTGGCATAGGTGTGTGCCTTGCCTATTGCCGCCCACTCCTTTCCACTTCTTCCCACTTTGTTGCTTCATCTTCCTCTTGCTCCTTCCCAAGGTGACCTTTCATGTGCCATTGGTCTATTTTGTAACCTAAGTGACAAATGGCAAGTGATGGTTAGGCTTGGAATAGTAATGGCCGAAATTATAGGGTAGATTAGTCCTTTGTGTAAAAGTCTTTTCATCTTTCCTTCTAGAATCGTATTGTATGGTGGACACTTGGCAAAAATTGAAGCTATTTTGAGTGTAGGCCAAGTTTTTCGAAATTCCCTTGTGTCCCTTCGGTTTCCCATGCAAATCACTTGGCAAATCCCATTTTTTCTTCCCTAGGCTCCCTTTTCCAAGAACATCTACCATGGAACTTGAATTTTTGCCAAAAATGAGGTTTAGGCGTGTGGGGAAGGGGCTTGTCCGAAAATCTCTTAGGCTCCCTAGGTCATCTTGTCATTTGATTCTTCTAGATGCCTCATGCATGAATGACAAGTGGCAAAACCCTCTACGGTAGGCATGCAAGCCATCCCTTCACTTCCCTACACTTCTCTCTCCTCCCTTAGTCCACTATCATGACTAGATACATAGTGCTTCACATGTATGACATTCGACACTAGTAGCAAGGGTTTGGGCCTTGAGCTTTGGGCCATTGGGCTTAGGTTTCCTTATAGAAGCCGAAATTCACAAGGCTTTCTAGGGTTTAGCTTATCTTGGGCTTAAGTTGCTCAATCCAAAAAAATCTAAGGCCTCTCCTTCAAACTAGAAATTCTAAGGCCCTTGAATACTTATGGCAACTAAATAAATTTAAAAAATGTCTAGTCAAGCTTGGGTCACCACATCTGCCATGCTCCACCACCCTCCGTCGCAAGTTTCCCTTCCTCCCCCATACATTTACATTGAATCTAGCACCCTTTAATTTTCCACATTCGTAGATCTCCCCATTGTGTCCAGACTCGCCACTCCTTCCGCCATGCACCGCCATTGTCGCCACCACCTTTGTAAGTCATGTGACCCTAGTGGTTATTTTTAATTTGTAGTTGAGGTTATTAATTACTAACAGATTATTCCCACTCGCAGCAATGCTCAAGCAGGCACACTCGCGAGATCTCTCAAATGGCATGCGCGATCATGTAGAATTTTCATTCCGTGTGGTAAGTAAATTTCCAGACCGACCCTTGAATTACTACGGTGGAAAACTATCACTGAATGCTGATGCAGTCTAATTGTGAAGGAAAGTGGCCGAGGGTCCTGTGAAGCATTGGGTATAATATTATAGTTGGTGATGACTGTCGGCCTAGGGCAGGGTGCATCATTCGGAATCGTGTGTAGTTTGGAAAATTGTGAAATAGTTGGGATTGTGACAACTGTGATATCTATGTGATGAACTGTGTGCTGTTTTATTTTTATTATGTCAAGCCATCCAATAATTGCCTGCTGCATAAGTGCATATTTCTTATCTTCTCTTCCATTATTAATTGTGCTTTATTCTTTGTTTGTGCTGTGAAACTAGAAATTGTGGTTTTAGTGTCATAACTAAAATGTGAATTTTTTCAGTGCGTGCATGTCACGACCCCAAGTCGAGATGGGGTATTATCTCAGTTGAGCTCTTCTGGTCATTCGAGAGTGTGTAAAACCGAGTGACGTCTTATTGGCTGTCGTCGGGCAATAGCTAACTCAACCAAGATGATAACGCTCTAGGTATGACTCCGTGACCCCTCTACTGGTGGGCCCTAAAGGATGTCTAGTTATATATGCGCCAGGCGAAGTGCTGGGCTTTCGCTAGGTTACGAAGTCATGTGCATGATCGTTACTCGTGGTGTGACAAAGGAAGCCGGAGTGTGCGGATGGTCCCTAGGGGAGACCATGGTGCACACCGTAATAAATTAATGTTATCTGTGTATCAATGTGATTTTTGGCTTGAGTGGGTATAATTGAAGCAGTTTTTGGTAAATGATACAAAAAAGGTATTTTCAGATAATCTCTTATGATTGTTGTGCGCCTTTGTTTGTATGCTTCCATGTTTGAAATTCCTAGTTGTTGATCTATGGATATTTTTTTCCTTGTTGAGATTGTAAAATCTCATTGTGGTGTTCCCACCTACTGTTTCGTTTAATGAAACTGCAAATTTTGATGTAGAGGATGAATTTGAGCATGAAGGATCGACCTCACCTGAGGAGTGATGACTTGGGGGTTATTCCCTTTATAGTTGGACTCTTTTTTTATTATAATCAGTTGGATGCCTGTAATAACCTTGTGGAGGACATATTTCTTGGAGGTATTTAGATTTTCTGATACTTAGTTTTACCCTATTATATTCCGTTGCGTTTATAAATTGTACAGTTTTATAATGCATGCTTGCACACAAACTTACTTTCACTCAGCGCTTGGGATGTGTGACCCAAGTGGCCAGCACCCCAGCTTCATGACTCTTGCCAAATCACACATGGGGGTCGAGGGAGCCACAACTGACACATGACCCACACACATATATATACATATGGCTTCTTTGTGAATTCAAATTTTACCTTCTTGTCTTAATACTATAATTGAAATTCCATTTTTGTATGTTGTAAATGGATAAAGTAAACACACATATATAGAAAAGCTTTTATTCATCAAAAGTGATACATTCACCGTTGCTAAAGACATTGATCATTATTTCACACCGATAGAATAAGCCGTCGACGTATGGTCTACTGGCCAACACTCTAAATAGACTCATATCTGCACTGGATCAACAAGCAATGAAGTGACACTGTCTATCATCACTTGTGTAACATTTGTGTATGCATCATCATACTTGTAAATAACATCGATTACACGTGCAAGATTGAGAACGCGCTCTAGGAAATGCATTGGCACTTGAGTAGGTTTAAGGAAGTCGCTGTTAATATCTTTCCATGCATTCACGATCTGCTTCTTAAATTCTTCTTCTGCCTCATGCTTTGAGACACAATGCTGCTTCATATAGCAGTCGATGGCAGAGACAATGTGTCCTCTCTTTTGTTCAAACTGCAGCAAAAAATAGAAATGTAGTGATTTTATTTCCAACATCAATGGCATAAGATTAGTTTGTGAGACTACCAAATTGATGTTGGCACATTGCCTACTGAATGTTGAGCTAGGGAAATTAATTATTAAGGATATAAAATATAGAATAAAATCAACCTATTATATCTTATATCTTTAATACTCCCTCTCACCTGTGGACCAGACCCCCTTAATAAGTTGACCTCACCAACAAGTGGAATATTTAACAAATATGGTAGAGTGTGGAGTTTGAAATCAAATTCAGAACATTTGCTATGGTACCCTAAATGTGAAATTACTATTTGTCCCAAAAGTTGAACTTAATGAAGAAAAAAACATAAATTTTATTATAAATTTTATATCTAGAAACTAACACAATATCTACATGCATGCAATGTTGGTAGTTAGCATGGAGAATATTCTAACTGAGATTACTTTCTTTGTTTTTTTGCAATGAGAGAGTGTCCAATTTTATCACTATAAACTGAATATATGATTGAAGTAATCGGTAGTTTGCTTTTTCTTTTCCTTTTTTTTTAATAGGTTGTATGATATTGGACGTCCCATGTTGTATACCTCAGTAGAAACAAGGTCATCCATGAGTCTGCATATCGTTTCTGCTGCTTTAAGAATCTTGGGGTTACCGCAAACCCAATCGAAGACCTCCTTTGTTGCATCTCCCATGCCAAGAAAAGATAAGGTTACAAGTGCAGAGTAGCCACCGGTTACTAGGGCATTACTCATGTACTCCTCCACCGTGGGTATATATTTTTCCTTCAGCCATTTCGCTTCAAGAAGGTAGGCTTGAGCTAGCCTTTTTATCTGGTTGCATTAAAAACCATGAAAACATTCAGCGCATAAAAATTCAAAATTTAGTGAAAAAAGCGTAAAAGTGATTAATTGTTGGTCATGTCGTACTGCTTCCTTTGTATAGTCAAGGCCGTATATCCTTCCTTCCTTGGACATCTCTTCCCCAATTTCCTTAGTAACATCCAAGATTGCTTTATACATAGACTTCATGTACTCTGGGAGTTGCTCTATGCAGCAGTCATCCCACCTGAAAGTTATTTATTCAAAAAAAAAAAAGATCAATCAAGTTTCTGGAACTGATGACTTGAAACAAAGAAGTTTGAAGACATTAATTCTGGATCCGATGCAATAGCCATTAAGTTAACCTTATAATTGCATCTGTAAAGAGTTGAAGCTCTTCAAAGGTACCATAGGCATCATATGTATCATCCATTATTGAGGTCAAGGAGACCACTTTGCCAAGCATCATCCGCGCATGAGAATATTGGGGTTCAAAGTACGGTCCCAAAACCCATATGAAGTACAACTCCACCACTCTATCTCGTACATACGATATCTTTTCCGGGACCCCTAAATATTCTTTCCACCACCTAAGCAAGAATTGCAACGCAAAATGACATCAAATCTTGCCATATATGCATACACAAAATTAACACCAACAGTTATATATTATATAATGAAGTGCGATATCATGTGATCTATATAGCCTTAATTACCTCGAGAGCTCGGAAACTTCCTTCTGGTGTTGCCGTTGTAGCATGTTAAAATCCAACTTAGCGAAGTTCAGAACAACTTCATTAAATGTAGCAGTTTCTGGGTAGGTAGAAAAATAATGTCTCGCCTCTACCCTTGGCAACCATTTTCGAAGAGGCCGCTCTAAGGCACGACGCACTTGTGCAGCAACAGAAGGGTTTAAATTACTCACCATCGACTCGAGTTGCGTTGTAGTAAAATGAAGTGCTTCATCAAGTAAATCTTCTCCATGGACCCTCATATGCGAAGCTTCATAAAGGCTTAAAATACCTCGCACATCGTGAATAATTGATTCCTTGAAGTTCCCTTCACTGTCCTTAAACTTGCTGAAAACATCTGCATTACCACCCCAACACATGAGCACAAGTATATGATCTGTGCAGCTGAAGTTTCCGTAAACAAAACAATACCAATATATATTTCTATCAGAAACAATACAGTGCCGGATAAACATTTTAATTTATTCTTTTATTTTAATTGTCTTATGAGTACTAATTACCACTCGGAGTGTGATAACCCTGCTGCCTCAGTAAGCGAAAACGGAGAGAAACAGTGTAGAGGTCGTCAGAGTCTCCAGTTTCGTCATCATTGTTGTGAATTTGTTGGAGTATGTTATCAATCTCACTTTCAAAATGATAAGACACGCCTAAGCGTTGGACCGCATCAATCAGCTCCAACTTTTGTGGTATATCATCGACGGGAGCCATCAGCAAGCTCTGCACTCTTTCCTTCAGCATTTGTACTTTCTCCAAGCTCTCAGAGGTAATCTCCTACAGCACAAGGATGATATATCATAATATATATTTCAAGACAGTAAGCATTTGAATATATATATATATATATATAATAGAGTTAATTACAACATCTTTACAATTTTTCTATAAGCTTCAAATAAACTAATATTTTTTGAAATATTTATTTTAATTTTAATTTTGATTTGATGTGTTTGAATTTAAAAAAAAATACTATTTTATTGATAAGTTGTAAATAATATAAATAAAAATACAATTTTATTTTAAAATTGCAGAAAAATTGTAAAGAGTTGTAACTCTAACATTTATTTATATAGAGAGAGAGAGAGAGGCTTCACAAAATATTCTATTACCTGCATGGACATGCTATTATAAGAGATGAAATAATCTCCCCAAATGCTTGGGTGAAAAGTTGCCAACGGACGTTTTACAACAGAAATACTTGGATTCTGGGTTTGAGTAGGAATTATCGATGAAGGAAGAGACATTTTGTAGAACAACTTGGTGTATAAATGGAGACGGAGTTGGCTTAGTGCTAGCTAGTTGTTCTTCAAGTGTTGTACTCGTGAATGAACAACCTATGCAAGCTGGCCACTTATATATACATACATACGTACGTTGCATACGGACAACGCCGTGTTAGAATATTACCCTACTTATTATAAAATATATTCATAGTATCTACGGTAATATGACCTAGTCTAAGTTTGGAAAATGAGACAAACTGAAAATTTTCTAAATAATAGTCAAATGGTTTGGGTCAAGATCTTGTTTTATTGGATTTTGAAAAATGAGAGAAAACAAATTTAATAAAAGTATTATAAACTTAAAAATATTGTTAGAATAATATTATTTTTATTTTCAAATTTAAAAAAGTTGAATTATTTTTTATGTTTTATTTGGAAGTTTGAGAAAATTGGAATGATTAAATAATGATGAGATGAAAAATTAAAAAATGTTTATGTTTAAGTGATATTTGAGAATGAAGTTAAGAGAAAATTTGAGATGAGATAAGATGGGATTGTTTGTGTTCCCATATATAGTTTATGGTATAAATTAATCAATATCAATTCGTATTGTTGATTTATTATACTTTCATTCTTTCTCTATCTTCATTCACTTCTAAATAAGGACATTTGTTATTTATTCAAGCACAATTGATAATAGTAAAGATGTACTCAAAGTCTCTTATTCTCCCAACTTCTTCATCTCCTGTTTAATTTTATTTCTATTTTCTATATGATATCAAAGCCATTGGCTAACTCCAGGCTCGATTCTAGGGTCTATTTCTTTTAAAGTTCTTCGGATAGCTTTACCTCTCACAAAATTTTCTCAATTACATCCATTTTTCAATCTAATTTTTTTTATATTAGACCACTAATCAACTGTATGAGATGTTGTTAACATTTTGGCAAAGAGCCATTGATTTCCTAGTATCTTTCGCAGTGTTTTTTATCCTTACGTGATAAATATTATATTAAACGTGTTATTTAGTGTTCGTTTTCATTAATAATGTGTTATCTAAAGGTTTCTTATATACTTAATGGATCGTCGTTCGTGATAAGTCTCACATTCAATGTATTCTTTGATATATTTTTTAATTAACCACATGTTCTCCGCACTTAACGGATCCCTGTCGTACTTTCCTATAGTATCAAAGTCGTGCTTCCCTATTGAATCAATCAGTATCAATGTCGTACACGTTTAATTCTCTACTTCCCTATTAACCGACGTTCAATTAATCCATTTGACAGGCAATAGTAGAGAATAGGGTACAAAGAAAATTAATTTTCTTTACTATCAATTGCCAGGTCATCACTAAGTAATGACACAAAAAAAATACTATTATATGAGTTTCTTTTAAGTAATGTTATGTCAAAATTTGCAGCGTCTAAATTTCGTACAAACTTTTTAAAACAATAATATTCTATATAAAAAGGTGAATTTCTTTTAGCGGCTTTGAAACTGAGATACATGAACAGATCCAAAGGTGAGATCATCTAGGAGTCCATGTGCGCCGTCACCTGGTAATGTATATATTTTGTTAATCGATCGGAGGAAACTTCATCTAAACAGAGTTTGAGAAACTCTGAAACGTACACGACATTTATAAATAGTCTGATTGAAAAGGGAGAAGAACGAGAAAGGAATTCCCGTACTAAGACTTGTTTGTATAGATAATAAAGTCCTTGTTTTCTGGCCGGCCCAACTCATGCCTCTCAGGTTTTCCTCCCAAACTTGCAATGAATTTTCAAATTGACATCAGTCTTTGAAAAGTCTTTGAAAATTGCCTCAAGGGACTCTACCACGAATATATAAATAGTCGTTGAGATTCTTTCCGTGATAACAATGATAAATTACGTGTCACACCACCGGTCGTAATCGTTAACCTGCAAATCGTTGAGTGGTTGGTATGAAATACTTTTGACACTTCTAATATTTAAGTCAATAATAATTTAAAAATACTTAATCAGATCGATCTAAAGTTACTTATTGTCCTTATATATAGGCATAGAGAATATTGAATGAATACTATAAATTGATAAACTTTGGACAATACTTAACCGTTAAAAAGCTAATCCCTGATATATTGAAATTATATAATCACCACGTGCCCATATCCACAACGCGAGGTACACGACTCTTTTTNCCCCCCCCCCCAGGTAAAGACGTTATTAATGACCTTTATTAATAAATACAAATTCTTAAATCCTTTGGAAGATAATATTGATATTACTATTATTTAAAAAACAATTATTCTAAGTACAAGCAATTTTGTGTACCAATTATGCACCGAAAATTGACATTACTTTTCATATTATATTAAAAAAAACAAAAACAAAACACGAAACATAGAGAAAGAAGAAGGCATACACGAAATGCAGAGAAAGAAGATCCTCTTCATTAGATCCCCTTCGTCTAGGTATAGCAATCTCCCCTTCCTCTGTCTATTCTCCCCAAAATCTCACCCCAAATCTCTTCGTCTAACCATCGGCCGATCTCCTCTGCGTCGACAGTCTCCTTTGCGAGCAACCCACCTCCGTAAGGGAACTCCTCTACGTGACCCACCTCTATCAAGGTCAATCCTCTCCTATGCTCCTTAATGATAACCAGCCAAGGTGATTCAACTTTGAATGCTGAAAATAGAACCCGTACGTTTACTATAAACCTAAAGGAATCACTAAACTAAAACTCTTCTCCCACGTTTACAATATTTTTTGTTAAATATGATGGTAGGCTAAAAGTAGTGTAGTTTTCTTTGCTTTGTGTTATGCTGAAAATATTTGCAAGTATACAAAATCACAACAAACAATAAAATGTTTTAAAGAAAATGGATGCCGAACCCACAGAGATTAATTTTATTATTGAGTACTGAAATTTACTAAATTAATTACAATTTGGAAAATAAAAAGAAAATGGAAAGATTATACTATCTAAATTAACTTGAAATACTTAAAAAAAAAAAAGAATAAAAGAGCATAAAAAATCTAAGATTGTAAATATAATAAAAACAGATCTAGAGCGTTCGATTTCACCTAGCAAATCCAACACAATCCCTTCTTTCTTTTTATAGAATTTCAATTATCCTAAGTTGATGATAAAAATCCATTAACTATTCAATATCTTCCCTTGAATAATATTAAAAATATCTCCGACTAATAACACAACATATCTATATGTGAATTTAACTAATTTGAGACTAATTAAGTTCTTTGAATTTTTTTTGAAAATCACATTAATCGCGATAAAATATCTCTACTTTCGTTCAACTAATGGTGTTTAATCTTAAAGCTCTTAATCACAAATCACCTCACGGTCTCATTGGGATTCAATAGATCAAACAATAATTAGCTAGAAAATTGCAAGCATTACGAATAAGGAATAAACACTCAATTATAGAAATATTGAAAATAAAATAACTTAGAATATAAATTGTGTGTTCATGGCTAGACTACATCAAAACTCTAGAAAATAAAATTAGTTGATAATGAAACTTAAAAGAAAAAAAAATAGAACTGGTGTTGTTCGTTGGCATCGGTTGATGAAGCGTGCGGCTCTTGCCTCTGCTCTTCCGCCTCCTTGAAAGAACCTTAAAGAATAAAAACTAAAACTAAGAAATTAGACTCTGGACTTTTGGACTCTAAAACTCAAACTCTCTCCCCTCTCAATTTCGTGCTAATGATATGCTTAGGGTAGAAAAGAAACTCTAACGTTTTCATGATTCCCGTTTAAAAAATCGTCTACCTTTTAGGACTTATATTCGCAGCCTCGTACGTGCTTCAGGAGTCAGAATTTAGAAATCCTTATGCTAGATAACGTTGTAGCCCTTTAAGATATATTTCCAACCGATCAAGAATTGTATCAATCGGATATATGAGTAGAAAGTTATGATTGAAAAACTAAAATATGTCTAGGTTGTCTCCTAGAGCATTTCGAGCTTGGACTTCTTGTGGATTCCTTCTGTGATTTCTTTCTCTTTTTCTTAATCCCAATTACTCTCAAATCCTTTGCTAGTTGTTGCCCATGATGTTGTTTAGGTTAGTCTTTTAAGTTGCTCGTTTAGATTGGTCACCCGATCTAACCACCCAGAGCCTTGTCGCCAAGTCTGGTTGCCATTGGGTCTCCTCGCCTAAATCTCCTCAGCTCTCTTCAGATCTCGTTGCCTCTCATCGGTCTGGATCTGTAGTCTCTTCTTTTATACCAAAATGCTCTCCTTTCGTAATAAATCTTCTCATTCATTTAAATCCAAGAAAATAAAGAAAAATATATAGAATAAAATAAAATCAATAGAATTGAAGGAAAACTGACACTTTTCATAAATAACACTTTTCATAAATAAAAAAGTAATAAAAATCACTCTTATCAAATACCCCAAACTTAAGCTTTGCTCACCCTCGAGCAAAGAAAAAGAGAAAAACAATTAGAACAAGCATTGGTTTGATTCATAAGATTTATTGCCTCAAAGATTGCCTAAAGTTTATAATTCAAAGGAATCATTCAAGATCAATCAAGTCCAAGAGTTAATTCAAAACTCAATTCCACCGCATTATCCATCCTCACATTCATGCATACCTATCATTCTCGCTTCATCATTAGCTCATCAGATTGTTTTATACAGACAAGTAAATAAATAATGAATCGCTAAAAACTCCATAGGCTTACTTTTCAAATCACTCTCCATTAATGTAGAACAGAAACTATCATCAAGGATCAATATGTCTTTATTAAAGTTGTAATGTAAGGTTAGGATGAGGGCCACAAAGAAAAGATAGGATTCAAACAAAACAAGAGAAATTAAGTTTGTACACTTAACAGAACATTCATACTTCTAACACAAACATGTCTTCTCAATCTTGTGAATCTCTCAACATATCTCTTTTTATTGTACTTTCAAGGATCTCTCTCTTTACCCCTCTATTCGGCAGGTCGGACTTTTTTTTTTTTTGGTTGAAATAAACCATACCTTTTCAACTGCCTTTTTGGTTGACTCTCGCCTACCTTATCTTTTCGGCAACATAGTAGACGAGTTGACTTTTCACAACCCCAAACTTATGATTTTGATAGTATGGCTATAATTAACTTTACTTGTAAACCTTCTACCAATCTTGCCTCTCATGCTCTTATGACTTTGTGACTTTGTATAATATTAGTTCTTTTAAAAGGTAAGGAAATCAGTGTTTAAGCTCAAATAGGGTAGGAAATATGAAATTTACAAGAAAGAAAAATATAAGGCCAAAATATAACTCAATAAAGCTCAAAGAGGTGGGTAGGGATAAAGATAATAAATAGATAAGCTTGAAAGGCTCAATCAGTCCAAAGAATGCCTTAATCATTTCTCCAGTAATATTCTGTCTAGTATTTCGCCTCGAGTGTAATCAAACAAGTTCTAGAGTAAGTTGATACCATACAAATTTACATTATTCACATAAAATTTCTCTAAGTATGCAAAATAATTAATGATTATAATAAACATTCATTGAATATAGAAAATCTGAAATTCAGCAGGATCAAGTAAAGAATTAACAACTAAACTTAAGCAATAAGAATTTTTTCTAAAACTTATAATCAATTTCAACCAAGTATAATAGGCTTTTTTATTCATCAAACAAACACAAAGAATTTATTTATTTATTTTAAACATAAACTTCCTTCCCTCAAACTTAAATAATACATTGTCCTCAATGGGAAAGAAGAAGAAAACTAAGAAAGAGAATAAGAAAAGGTAAGATCTACTCCCTCAATTTCCAATTGAATGTTGTCCATGAAAGTGCAACCTTGTACCCCTTGGAGATCTTCCCGGCCTCTTCGTTCTATAAATTTGATGGAAGAGGTTTAAGTTCAAGTTTTGGTGGTTCCTTACTTGGAGATGTTGGCTGATTGAGCTGCATTATTGTATATGTTTTTTTATCTAGAATCAATATATTTTTAATTATTTAATTATTGATTTTAGATGAAAAAATAATTAAGAGGTATAAATCAAAGTTGTGATTTAAATTAATTAATAGCATAATTTATCCTCAATTTAATATTGTTTCTTCACATGCACAACACACTTTTAATATTTTATTCTTCTTTTTTGTCTAATTTTATTTTTGTCTATAATTATTTATTTATTTATTTTTCTCTAGTTATATTTTTGTTTTTACTTATTTATTTATTTTTGCTTTTGTTTTGTTTTGTTTTGTTTAGTCTACTTATTTATATATTTTTTGTTTTTATTTTTGTCTAGCTTCCATGCACAGCCTCCAAAGGTTCATCCTCCACGATTGCTCCTCCAAGCCACGTGAACCAAGAACCATCGTGAGCCCCCAACCTACACCCGTGCACCTCTGCCCAGCCTCGTCCAACACCTCCACTCTCATGCTCCCGACATGTCCTCCCCAAATCTTGAAGGAAACTACGAGCCCAATACCCAACGTCATGGGTACTGACATATCTGTAATGTTTCTCATGCCGAAGCTGTTTTTCTTGCTCATCCATCTAAGGGCAGAGTCCATTGCATCTGCTATAGCATCAATATTCCAGGGTTTACCCGGATTGCTCCACTTGAAGACAGCGAGCAACCAATAAATTCAGAGACAGCTAGCATGCTTTTCTTTGCGGTGAATGGTTCCAAACCCAAAACCTTATCTAGCTTCTCGTTCCCTTGGCAACCACAACTCAGCCACCCGTGCCCAGCCTCCTCCAGCAGCAGCACCACTCCACGCTGTCGTAGAAAAATCCACCCAATGCAACACCACCAGCCATAGGGCACCGCCGCACAGTGCACCTCCACGTGAAAACAGGCAGCAGTACCATCCTCTGTTTGAGGAAGTGAAAACAGAGCAAGCCATTTCTTGCCCCTTGGAACCACCGACGCACGTGTCCTCAAACGGGAACCAGCCACCACGCCGCAGCAACGCGGACGGGAAGCCCAGTGCCACTGTCTAGTTCCATTCCTCGCCGGTCGTTTCCACGCACAGAACCAACACTCCATGCTGCAGCCGCTACATTTTCTTTCCTTAAATCACTATTTGTCTCAAAAGCTTAAGCTAATGGAAAGAGGTTGATTTTATTATTTGTTTAATATCTTAGCACTCCCCCTCACTGTGGACCAGACTTTCCCTCAATGAGTAGGCTCAACAAGTAGAATATTTAATTAAATAGGATAGCGTAGAATCAGGATCTAACTCAAGAACTCTATTCTGATACTGTTAGAAAAACTAGATCAGAATGCGCAGCGATATTACCTCATTGGAAATATCTTAGATCTAGTGTGGTTGTTTCACAGATTCTCCAACGTTGTTGTTCGTTCACGATCTTCACATTGATGGTGGAGTGTGCTACATGATAAAACCACAGCAGCACTCACATATTCCACAACCTAGATGCTGTGACTAGAAAGAAGAGAGATCGTTCTTGACGTAATTGTTTTGTTCAAAGAGGGGAGGAGCTATGTAAATAGCCCTTTTAATCGTAACCCCCGGCTAGCCTTTAATAACCAACCATCAAGTCTTATGAAGTGGTTCTTAAACTACTTCATAACCTTCAAGAGAAGGCCAAGAGGTGCCCACTATGGGTGCCCTTTCTTACATCTCTCACTCACACATAGTGGGTAAGACCCCAGGTCTGCATCTCTCAATATGTTCTCAATCTTGTTCATACTGACAAATAAGCCGTGCGACCATCGAGGATAACTGTAAAAGAAAAATGGGAGCACTATACCAAATCTCTCAGAGAGAAGACCAGCGTAGCAACATCCCTAAAAGTGTCTCATTATACCCCGACTCATTTGGTCACATCAAACTAAGCATCCTTAATCCCTCTCGAGTCAGAATGACTCAGAGCAATGCTTAATCTCTATGAAATATGATGTACTCACAGCTATATTGCAACTCCCAAGAAGCAACATAACTTGCCGGCAATGAGTACACATCATTATCGATGTGTTACCAAATAGTCTTCCCTTCGCACTCATGTCATTTAGTTTCAGTCCAGTCGCTTTCCCAACAATGCCTCTTTAGACTGCATCATTCATGGCCATAGATAACATGCCAAAGTAGCAGACACTAAAACATCAACCTCGTAATATAGTCAAAGGTCTCCTAAGAACATAAATGAATTAAGGTCATCAATTATGACCTACAGGACTCACACAGTGAGGAAGCAGGGAACCATTCACTCACCTCTACTGTTGGTCGCAAAAACACATATAGTATGAAATACATGTTACGATGGAGTTCTCTTTCGGAAGAAAGAGCGTATATCTAATCTCAATACACCATACAGATCTTAGTCTAGTCGCCTAACCTGAGTCCCTCCATTTGCTCACTATCAAAGCGCCAAAGAGGATCTCGCATCTGGCTAAACCATATGCTACATGGATTGTCGGTAACCATGCACGGTCCTTTTAAATATAATGGACCTCATCTTAGCTCCCACTAAGGCGACATATATTTTGTGTCTGACAACTTATCCCTCATTGGACAAGTACCGAGTGACACATTATTTCATCTTTGCTCACTACCCATTTATAGTGCCAAAGGTGATCGCTCATGTGAGTGAGCCGATCTAAACTTGTCGATATACCTTTTTCACCAATAATTACTAAATTTATGGTGAATGTGTATGCTTACCAAAAATGCTTCCAATCAAGCCACATGATCATAGAACATATCAGTATCATGTGCATGACGAGCAGTATCATGAGATAGAGAGAAATCACATGGTCAATTATTAAACCACAACTCTCAAGTGATGTTTAATGACCATTTCTCCCTATGCGCATTCTAATGTGTAGTAACTTTTCAAAACATGCTCCTACCAAGAGACTTTGCTTTTACTTATAAAAGTCCTTTGCACAACCATGAAGTCAACGATGACTTATCGCGAATCTCATTTAGGTCAAATTCATAATATAAACCTTAGATTTTAGTCAGCAAGTCCAACTGTAAATTTTTAAGAATCTACAAGGTGACCACAAATGTCGTTCAACAAACTTAATTTGCGACTTAAAGATTTCATATAAATCTCTTGTACTCAACAAAAGCATGTAAGATAACCATAATTTATTTTCATTAAGGGTAAAGCGATTAGAGCCTTTGCCCCAAAGACAATTATAATAGTCTAGTCATTACTTTTAACGACAATCGCATCACAAACTCACTCAATCAAGTAAGTCATATTTACCCTCTAATAAAATTTTAACCTCTAACTCCCAAGAGCAAACCATAATGGAAACACCAAATAGTATAGACAAAACTAGATTATTTAGTATTTTTCATCTCATTAATTGCTATGAATTTTGAACAAGAGCTCGTAGAAACTGTTTTTCTCATAAACAGTCTCACTAGACATGAAGCCTGAGCTACTTCTCATAAACCCATGTCCATCACCTCGTAGTATGGAAAACCTCTTATTAGGCAACAATTAATTATCTAAAACAACCAGTTCGCAATATCTCTTATGATAACACTTTTCTAATATTGTCAACAGCCTTCAAAGAGTCCCATTTTATTCAATAGGTCGTTTAATAAAAAAAAAGGACTAGGTACATTAGGTATCTTTGAATAGATGGTTTGTTTAGGCCGCATGTAAACAGTACCAGCAGCATTCATTCGCTTTTTGTACCAAAATAGTACTAGCAACAATCATGCGCTCAAAGTATTTCATACCTAAATATCATAACAGTTAACCATCTAATTCTCTATGAGAATCAGCTATTTAACACCTTCAAGAAAAGTTTCAATAAATATGCGATCAATAGCTATCTAAATACAACTCAATTAGTGCCAAGAGATGGATCTATACCTCTATCAACTCCACTTTTCCTTTATCAATTAGATCAACAACTCCAGGTTGGATCATATAAGTGAAGTGAATCTAAGATTCTATGTTGAGATTCCTATTATGTGAATTCAATACTTTTAGCGGAGCCATATTATAAATATTCTCTTCTAGTCTCTAAAAGACGAGATAATATTGATATATTGCTTCCACGCTATTTATAAGGATCTTTATATTCTATAACATTTGGAAGTCACTATCACTAGTGGTACACCATAACTCAAATGTATACTCACACTAACTGTTGAATTACTCCCACTATTTTCGGCGATCTTTTAAAAACAAAATTTGAAAATTTAAGGTTAAGGAAATGTGGAATGCAACATGATGAAAACATTCTTTCCAAAAATAAGTGCTTACAAAAAAAAAATTCACAATTCCCCACTTTCGCCGAAAATACGAGTAATTTTCTTGACTCAACCAAAAAATTATCAAACTTAGATCCTCTAGATTTTTAATAGAATTTAAGTTTGCACAAAAGTCACTCAGCTTTTCTCAAAGGCGAATGAACTCAATCTAAGGATGACAAATCAGAATTAAAGCCGCAACCCCATATTACATCAACCCAAGTGTGATGTAACAACTGCTTTGCGCCATAATTCATTTATAACACCATTCTCAGCAAGTCAATAAACTGCGAGATAATTGTTCTCATCATATAACTCATACGATTTTGATTTTGAAAAAAAATATATATTTTAACTGAAAAAATATATTTTCCTTAAAAAAAATATGGAATCTTATTTATTTAATGAAACAATATTTTTATTATCTAAGTCCTTTGTGTGCATGTATAGGAACTTTCACATAGAAAATACTCATATTATCTTTTCTCTTTGACTCTTTTAAATAACGGAGAGGGATCTCATTAGCGAGAAGTTCTTCTATTTCTCAAGCTTTACACCCATTATCCTATACCTCAACGGTACATTTTAGCATATCATCTCTCCACTCGAAAAATAATGTCACTGAGTCAATGAGTAACCATCAAACTTTTAAACCTCTAGGAATTCTCACTAACACCACTGTTTTCAATGAGTCTTAAATCAAATTAGGTATAGACTTCACTTATATCACGTTAAAAACGCTAAGAAAAAACATCGTTTTGTGCAACAAATGTTGTGACGTTTTAGCTGCTAACTAGCGATATATCCTTATTTCTTGCAAACACAATATTTTTCATATTCTCCAATCCACTATAGGAGAGAAGAAAAAAACTTTGCGAGAAATTATCTTAGCCTTAAACCTATCTTACATCAGTCCAACCACGAGCAAAATTTTTAGGTTAGGTTTTAGATAAGTCATACCTAATTATTTAGACTTTTTGCCACAGTTACTATGCAAAACTCCAAGGTGTATGGTATTACTCTCAATGGGTGCTCCAAAGTTTATATATCTGCGAGAACATATTTGTTCTCGCTAGAGAGAAATAAAACTTGAGCAAGATTACCAGCGCTAATACTACATAAAAGTTCACTAATAAAACCTTTTAAAAAAATGAATGTGCCAATCAAGAATGTCCTCAACACTCTTGCACACTCAAATTTTAATGTCCTTATTTGTCAGACATACTAACAAATAGAGAGGGTATGTGCTTATCTGTGAGTTAATCTAAATTGCTTCAAGATTATAATGCTCAACCTCAAATATAGGAGCAATTAATCTTTGTGTTACAAAATACAGCACGCAACTTCTGTCATTACCCACAAGATTCAAAGGCAAAATAGTGGTTTAGCTCTATCTAATAGTTCATCCCATCAACTTCTATAAAAATTGTAGTGCATGCGTCCCACGCGCACTTCCAATTTTACTCTAGACCTTTTAGAGGTTTCACAATAATGATGGTCTAAGACTATCTGACACTCTCAATAATCTTTATTTGTTTCCAACTACTACTCATGGAGGAGATTAATGCGACGATTAAGTCATATAAATAATCTCTAGGTTTTCTTCATGGTTATCTTAAAGTTACTAAACTATGCGTATCTAATTGCACACACATCTAAGAAATTTTCCGTGTTAATCTAAATCAAAATAAAAATAATTAATACATGTCGCAAGATCGAAAATTCGCTAAGTTTCCTAATCATCTCTTACGCTTCAATGCCAAATTATTAATTTCTAACTTAATCTTCGTGCAAATTTATATCGTATAGGAGATTAATTTCAAATCAATCTCAACCATACTCCCACTAGAATAAGTAATCTATCTAGTCAGTCACATATAAAAATAATTTCTTCCAAGATCGAAGAAATCAATTTGAGTCAATCATAAGCATGGACTAATCAAACTCGGGCTAGTTAATCCTCTAGTTTATTACATTCTAAAAAATTGAAGACTAATTCTTAAAAATAGCTGAACAATACAAGTGATAAAATAAGCTCATAGTTTGACATGTAAACATATTACATATACAAAAAATTCATCACATCACATTTCATCAAAACAATTATTATTCACAAATAATAATAACGTAGACAATTTATACTATAAAAATAACAAGCCTAACAAATGTGACAAGACTTATCTCATAATCTCATGGCATACATATATTTAATAAAACAATATTTCAAAAAAGAATATTCATGTGCCATAACAATATGCTAATTTAAATAAAATTAGCAAACACACTAACAATAAGTTCTAGCCCAATGGTTGAGCTTATAGCCCTTGTGTGTGAGGTCTTAGGTTCAAAATACCATTAAAGTTTTTTGTCAAAAAACAATTATGTGGTACTGATCTTGGACAACCAGTGGACTGCACCCTCCTAGGCACCCAGTTGCTACGTGGGCCTACAGAGCTCATGGCCCAGTTCACTCAGTGGCCTCTTTTTCTTTAAGAAAAAATGAGTTGGGCTTTCCTTTTATAACAAAAAATTGATATAGGCCAGTCTAAAAAAAATGAATATAAAACAAATTGCCCAAGTCCATTTTATATAAAATAAAAAATAAAAAATTGTTCTCAGCCCAAGCTTAAAAATATGATTTTAAGCCAAGCTTTAAGCTCGTCCATCACCAAACAAAGAAAATATTCACCTTCTTCCTCATTTGTAACCTACGGTTACTTTTTATCCAAAAAAAAAATTCCATTATTCTTCTTCCTCCTCCCCAACGGTTACAGAGTAATGTAACAGAAGAAAAAAAATAAAACAGCACTTGTAACCGACGCCGGTTGCTACGTGGCCATTCACCAAGACTCCGAAGGTCCTGGCAGAGACGCCAAGCCATGGCAGTGCCGCCCCCAGTCAGTGGTTGCACTGTGTACAGCGCTGCACCATGGCAGCGTCACACAACTACGTGCGATGCGCTGTGCAGGCTGCGCCATGGGCGACGTCCCGAAGCTTGCAGTGGGCAACCTCCAGCGAACAAAGCTCTACCCTCCATGGCAGACACTCGGCGGGGCCCTTGACTTCCTCCACCGCTGACTAGAGCGCGTGGCACCTGGTGCCCGCCGCCACAGCCCTTTAGTGCCCAAGGCACTGCAGGCTGCAGTAGTGTCATTTGCTGAAGGGCCTGGTGTGCTGCTGCTCATCTCAGTACAGGGTGCATCGTTGCACATGCGCTCCCTGTCCATGCAGTATTAGGGGAAACACAGCACCCAACCGCAACTTGACCAAAAACAATGGAGGTTCCATGCTCTGTGCATGGCAGCGCTTGCAGCACCACCATGGTGCGCGTTGCTCCGCACGCAACAGAGGACAGTGCCTCTGTCAAGGCTCGTGCAGCTCAGCATGTAGCAAAGGCGGCCATGCATGCCGCTCCTAGGTGTTTCTAGCACCTCCAGGTGCTGTGCGGCCCTTCGTGTGTGCTGCGGTGGTGGCACCTTGTCGGTGCATGTCGTTTTGTCCGCTGCACCACCACAGTAGGCACAACACATTGCGGGCTCATGAGTTTGCACCGTCACAGCGAGGTGTGCCAACCCCGTTTGGTCTGCGACAGCATCACATGGTGCCACAGCACCTCAGATGGACACCGCTACCCTCTAGCAAGCGCACAGCACCAAAGTGCTCTAATCACCTATGGTTTACACTATGCAGGTGGTATCTCACTGGTGCACTAACACCTCTTGTTGTTATGACTATTCATGGCAGCCATGGTTACAAGAAGAAAAAAAATTCTATCATGCGGGAAAATATTTCCATAAGAGAAATCACAATACGCACATCAAATACAAATCGGGAACAACCGATTGAGCTCTGATACCAATATTAGAAAAACTATATCAGAATGCACAACGGAATCGATATTACCTCATTGGAATATCTCGGATCTAGTGCGGTTCTTCCACAGATTCTCCAATGTTGTTGTTCGTCCACGATCTTCACATTGATGGTAGAGTGTGCTACATGGTAAAACCAGAGCAACACTCACACATTCCACAGCCTAGATGGCGTGACTAGAGAGAACTATTTGAGAGAGAGATCGTTCTTGATGCAATTGTTTTGTTCAGAGAGGAGAGGAGTTATGTAAATAGCCCTTTTAATCGTAACCTTCGGCTAGCCTTTAATGGCCAGCCATCAAGCCTCATGAAGTGATTCTTAAACCACTCCATAACCTTCAAGAGAAGGTCAATGAGTGCCCACTATAGGTACCCCTTTCTTACAGATACTATATTAAATCATCACTTATCTCAAAAGCTTAATATCCTAGTTTTCCTCCTTCACCTATAGCCTCCATCTCCAGTTTTATTTTTATTTTATTTCAGTTTGAAGTTTATGATGTGTTTTGGGAATCCTTTAAATTTTCAATTTAATTCATGCTCATTCAAATTAATGTCATTTATTTTTCTTACACTTTTAATTTCTACCATTGTTTTTCTTGCACTTTTAATTCTTGCTATTTAAATTATTGTCATTTATTTTTCTTGCTTCTTTAAATTTCAGTCAATTAATTTCAGCAATTTTAATTTACTGTCTTGCATCTAAATTTCTTACTTTTTATTACTGCACTAAAAAAATCCAACAAAATGAATATGGTTTACGGCCAGTACATTTTCATTTCCATGCACTCTTCCATTCAGTGTACATAATATCACTTTTATTTTTATTTTCTCATTGTAAATATTTTTACCATTTCATACGGGTTTGATTTTAAGCAATTCTTCCTGAGGATGATCTATAAATTTATTCCTTATTATTACGCGACACTCTTCTGCACTTGGAATAGCCTTTGTATTGCTCATTTTTGAGTGAGTCATCGGCCGAGATTAGTTTAGCTCTTCTACTTTCAGTTTTATTAAAAGAGGAAATGATGGTGTAGCTTCCAAATATCTTTCACACTCCCTAATCTCTTTATCTTCGGGTTCAATAGACGTAGAGTGAGTAAGACGTACCTCAAGTGGTAGCTTTGAAAATTTAGCTCCATAAGTCTTGTCGGTCATGACCACATCTCAGTCGTTTATTTGAAAACAAGAATGTACCTCAGTAGGAAATTCCATAGATTTAAATACTTCAAAAGTGACCTACTCCTCACCGACCCTTAAAATGACTTTCCCTTGCTGGACATCAATTAAGGTTCTCTCTGTCGCAACGAAAGGTTGGCTTAGTATCAAAGGGATCTCCTCATCCTCCTCCATATCGAGCATAATGAAGTTGGCCTAAAAAATGAACTTATCAACTTTTACCAGGATGTCCTCAATGAGTCCTCTCAGGTATTTAATAGATCTATCCACCAACTATAGGTAAATGTTGGTCAGCTTTACTTCTCCAAGACCTAATTTCTTGAAAATAGCAAGAGACATTAGATTAATACTTGCTCCTAAGTCACATAAAGCTTTATAAAAATAGAAATTTCCTATAGTGCAAGGGATCTCGAAACTCCCCGGATCTTTCAACTTAGACAACAACTTCTTTGTAAAATTGCAACACTCTCCTCGGTCAGCATTACAGTCTCATGCTCCTCCAACTTTCGCTTGTTTGATAATATATCCTTAAAAAAAATTCATATTTAGGCATTTACGCTAAAGTTTCAATGAGAGGAATATTAATATACAATTGCTTAAATATACTCAAAAATTTAGAGAACTAATTATCAATCTATTTTTTTCTTAATCTTTGCGGAAAAGGAATTGGTGGATCATAAATTGAAGGAGAATAAATTTCAGATATAAACTCTTTGGATTTCTTGGGTTTTGCAGCCCCTTTATTCTCCTTAGCTTTCTCAACTTGCTAGTCCGGCTGCATCCCGCTTTGCTTCTTTCACCTCAGACTCAGCTTCCATCATCTCAGACTCCACGTTTTCGGCAGCTTCTACATCTTGCTCAGTACTTACTATTTGTAGTTGGTCATATGTCCGTCCACTTCTCAATGTTATGGCTTTGACATGTTCCTTCGGATTGATCAATTGGTCACAATGTTGCTCGTCAAAGTCACTGTTGTCCTCTCGGTAAGCATATTTGAGAGATGACTGATTTGCGCTTAAGAATGCGGATTGAAGCCGAGTTGTTTTGGATCACCATATCAGTCTTTTGCATGTACTACATAAACATATCCTCAAGTGTCAGTTTCTTCTCTTGCCGTAGAAACTGTTGAGGTGGTTTAGCCGGCCCTTGATTATTGCTCCATGAAAAGTTGGGGTGATTTCTCCATCCGGGATTGAACATGTTTGAATAAGGATTGTTTTAACGTTGGAAATTGGGCACGTAATGGGCTTGTTCATAACTTGGTTGGGCAAAAGGATTCCCCACTTGGCAATCTACACTTGAATGATTTCCTGCTCAATAATCACAAACGACATTAGTTTGAATAGCATAAACGTTCATCTTACTTAGTTGTTTGGATAAATTTGCCAAGTGGTCTGCAATTGCAGACATAGAGTCAAGCTCAATTATGCTAACCTCCTTCCTTGGCATTTCTCTCTCTGTGGCCCACTGATAGTTGTTAGACACCAACTCTTCCTGAAATTCATATGCGGCTTCATGGGTATTACTCATTAATACTCCTCCTGCGGTCGCATCAACCATAGATAGATTTGTAGATCCCAAACCACTGTAAAATGTCTGTACTTGAAGCCAGGCTAGGAGGTCGTGATGCAGACACATGCGCAATAAGTCCTTGTATCTCTCCCATGCCTCGTATAATGATTCAACCTCAAATTGGGTGAAGGTAGTAATAACATTCCTTAACTTCGTTGTCTTGGCCAGAGGGAAATATTTTGTAAAGAATTTTTGTGCCAACTCCTCCCATGTTGTGATGATGTTGGACGGCAAAGAGTTCAACCAAGTTTTTTCTTTTTCCCTAAGTGAGAAAGAAAAAAGTCTCAATCGAATCGCATCATCTGCCACTCCGTTGTGTTTAAAAGTATCACAAATTTCTAAGAAATTTGCAATTTGGACATTAGGATCCTCTTGCGACAGCCCCCCAAACTGGATGGTTTGTTGAATCATTTGAATGATGGCCGGCTTGATCTCAAAGTTATTGGCTTGTATAACTGGCCGCCTTATACTAGATGTCGCCCCATCGACAGAGGGCATAACATAGTCCCTCAAAGCTTTATTATCTTGATCGGCCGTGGTGAATACAGATGTGGTAGCCTCTTGCTTCTTCTTTTTATTGATTCTACATAAAGTTCTTTCAATCTCAGAATCGAAAAGTGTAGGCTCAATGGTTTAGATTGGGGAATACACTTCTAAATCCTGAAATAGAAATAGAAGAAAAGCAAAACTGAGGTCTATTTAAACAACTTTTAAAAATAAAATAAAATCCAAATTAGTAATAATCTAGCTAGTAGCAGTATCAATAATAAATAATTAATCCCTGGCAACAGTGTCAAAAACTTGTTATGCTGAAAAAATTTACAAGTGTACAAAATTGTAACAAGTAGTAAAATATTTTAAAGAAAACGGATGTCAAACCCACAAAGATTAATTTTTGTTATTGAGTACTGAAATTTACTAAATTAATTACTATTTGAAAAACCGAAAAAATGGAAAGATTCTACTATCTAAATTAAATTGAAATACTTAACAAAAATAAATTTGAGAATAAAAGAGCATAAAAGATCTAAGATTGTAAATATAATAAAAATAGATCTAGAGCATTTGATTTCACCTAACAAATCCCACACAATGTATTCTTCCTTGTTATAGAATTCCAATGATCCCAAGTTGATAAAAATTTCTTAACTATTCAATATCTTCCCTCGCATAATATTAAAAATATCTCTAACTAATAACCCATCATATCACTATGTGAATTTAACTAATTAAAGACTCATTAAGTTATTTGAATTTTTCTTGAAAAATCACATTAATCGCAATAAAGTATCTCTACTTTTACTCAACTAATGTTGTTTAATCCTAGAGCTTTTAATTACAAATCACCACTCGGTCTCATTGGGATTTAATAAATTGAACAATAATTAGCTAGAAAGTTGCAAGCATTATGAACAAGGAATAAACACTTAATCATGGAAATATTGAAATAAAATAACTTAGAATATAAATTGTGTGTTCAAGGCTAGACTATATCAAAACTCTAGAAAATAAAATTAGTTCATAATGAAACTAAAAAGAAAAAGAATACAACTAGTGTTGTTCATTGGAGTCGGTTAATAAAGCATGCAGCTCTTGCCTTTACTCTCCAGATCCACTTCCTTGACAAAACTTAGAGAATAAAAACTAAAACTAATAAACTGGACTCTAGACTTTTGGACTCAAAAACTCATACTCTCTCCCCTCTCAATTTCGTGCTAATGATATGCTTATATAGGGTTGAAAAGAAGCCCTAACGTTTTCATGATTCCCACCAAAAAAATGCCTAACTTTTAGGACTTACATTGGCAGCCTCATACATGCTTCAGGAGTTCGCATGTAGAAATCCTTATTAGAGGCAAAGTTGTAGCCCCTTAAGATATCTTTCCAACCTATTATGAACAACATCAATCGGATATATGAGTAGAAAGTTATTATTGAAAAAATTAAAGTATGTCCAGGCTGTCTCCTAGCGCATTTCGAACTTGGAGTTTTTGTGGATTCCTTCTATGATTTCTTTCTCTTTCTCTTGATCCAAATTACTCTCAAACCCTTTGTTAGTTATTATCCATGATGTTGTTTAGGTTGGTCGTTTAGACTGATCACCCAATCTAACTGCCTGAAGCCTTGTCGCCATGTCTGATCGCCATCGGGTCTCCTCACCAAGTCTGAAAGCTTGTTACACAGCGTAACCACCCCCATTTGCTGGCCACAACAAGGATGTGATTGAGGCGACACAAGAGTTTTTCACAATTCCCACAATCAAGGCCTAAGTCCACAGAAGTCGAGGTTCTTTTGTTGCAATAGAGAAGTGAGTGAGTCTGTTAAGAGAGTGTTAGATACAAATGATCAAGCTAGCATCAGAGCGAACAAAAGTTTCACCTCTCTTGTGCAAGAAGTGGGTGGATTTGAAAACTTGCCAATCAATGGAAAAGACTGTCATAATTACATTGACAAGGCACGTCCCTTTCAACTTGTGAAAGGTGGCTCTGGAGCCCTCCTTGAGTATTTTGCAAGGACGCAATCCAAGAATGATGGATTCTTTTCATAAATGGATATGGATAATGACTGGAGGTTGATGAATAATTTATGGGCACATGCAAGAAGTAGGGTAGCCTACAAATATTTTGGCGATGTCGTCACATTCGACACCACATATATGACAAATAGATATAGGATGTTGTTTGCACTATTTGTTGGTGTAAACCACCATGGCCAGTCAATTCTTTTGGAGGCAAGACTAATTTTTAGTGAGGATACAGAAACGTTTACATGGTTGTTTTAGACTTGGTTGAATTGTACGGATGGTGAAGCTTTGAAAGCTATTATCACAGATCAAGATAGAACCATGAAAAATGCGATTGTGCTCATCTTTCCAAATAACTGACATAGATTTTGCTTATGGCACATATTGAAAAAAGTACCTGAGAAGCTCGGTTCATATGGTGCATACAAAACTGGGTTGAAAAGTCAGTTGCTAAATTTATTGTATCACTCTCAAACAATAGAAGGGTTTGAGTAATGTTGGAAAGTGTTAATTACGACGTACAACTTGTAAGAGAATGCTTGGTTGTAGATTTTATATAATGAGCGTATGTATTGGGTACCGTTATTCCTGAAAGAAATTTTATGGTATGAGTACAACCCAACAAAACGAGAGCATGAATGCTTTCTTTGACATGTATGTTCATGCTAGGACAAACTTAAAAGAGTTTGTCGATCAATTCGATAATGTATTGAGGAAGAAGATTGAGAATGAAAATGGGACGGACTTCCACTCATTCAACGTTACAATTCTCATTGTCTCTGTCTCTTCACTTGAAAAGATATTTCAGGACATATACACTAACTCTAAATTTAGAGAAGTTCATAAAGAAGTAATGGAGATGTTTGGTTGTCTTCCAACTCTACACTGAAAGGAGGGTGTAATTGCAACGTCAAATGTAGATGATGAAGTCCGTGTTGATGATTTTCTAAAGAAGGTGACCCATTCGGTGTGCTTTATTGAGGCTAAATGCGAGGTGAAGTTTCATGCACCTTGTTCGAGATAAGAGGGATATTGTATAGACATGCATTAGCCATTATGAGAGTTCAAAACGTTTGTTCGGTGCTAAAAAAAGTACATATTAGATCTATGGAGGAAAGACATACATACACTTTTATATGTAGTAGTTATGGTTGATGAGAGGCCAGAAGTGAGTAGATATTCATGTATCAACAAAATATGCTACGACGTCACCACAAATGCAGCTTCATGTGATGAGCATGCGGAGGATATGATGGTTGAGTTATATGCAATGAATGATGTCTATTGCACCAACTGCAACTGGGAGTTCGAAGAAAGTACTAAGTCCCCTTGTAGTGAGAGACAAAGGCAGACCACCATCTCTCAGAAAAGAAAAATAATGATTGAGAGAGTCAAACCCACAACAAAAAAGGCTGCTCAAGAAGGAAAACATAAAGAGGTAAACTCAGTGCTCTGTTCTGAATATTTAAGCTTCATATTGAGTAATTGTGTGAGGGACGTAATCTGGATTTTTATTCATTTGTAGCTGCATGAAAAAGATAGCGAAGTTGTTGACATGTGTAGAAATTCATTTGGACAAATAGTTGTTGGGACTCAAGAGAGTGTTCCCGTTCAGGTTATTAAATTATTACTACCTTTAAATTATATTGGTTATTAATGCTAGTTTTTTATTATAGGAGTTTTACTTTCATCTAAATTTTTTTTTAGATGGCCCAAAATACTATCGAACTGTTGGACTTTAGTGGAACGGAGTTTGGCTTTGCAGTGATTGAGCCTTAAGAAAGTGTAATTTTTCTTATTTAAATTCATCACTCTCTCTAAAGTGATACATGTGGGTTTATTTTTAACTTTTCTAACTATGTTTATAGGCGCAGCTTGGGGTGGATGGAACCCAGCTGGATAGCTTGCTTGGAACACAACCCCCGCTATAAGTCAATGTAGTTGGAAAAAATCTGGTTGATGAGTAGAAGTAGAGAATGCAGTGGCTACCATCTTTTAATTCCATGTTTAGTGTCTACCATACACTTTGTTGACATCATTACATTCAATATGTTTAGCATGAAAACTATGGCACTATTCTTGGTAAATGACATTTTATCGATTTAATGATGTGATAGCTATTGGTGCATTTCTTGGTAAATGGAACTTTATCGGTGCTTATAATGACACAGGCTGTAAGAAAATCAACATTGGATTTTTTGGTAGCTTTTAATGACGCTTATAATGGTAGCTTTTGGTACTTTTCTTGGTAATGTCTCCCTGCCACGGTCTTCTTTTGATTTTTACTGCTGCAATCTTTATTGTACTGTAAAATGTCTAAATTCAACTCTATCGGGTATTGTAACATCCCGTTCCCGAAGGTACGGAGAGTTAAGCTTTTATTACTTAATATCAACTCCAATATCATAACTATAAAATCCAAAAACTCCATAAAATATTAATTCATTTGTTCAACCCAAATATCCATGTTCCTTCATAGAGACAACAAAGAAATTCTCAATAAGATAAATTAAAAACTCCCCAAAGACCTGAAATTATCCTTAACTCAACACATCAAAATATCCAAAAATAATCAATTTACAAACTATGACTCTCAAATAAGTACTTGTACCCCTAAGCACTTATCCCTTTACGATCATCACACGTTGCTAAAACTTTCTATTCTTGTTCTTCAGCTGAACCATCAAAATTATCTGAAAAATATTTGGAGATAAGGGGTGAGTTATCAAAAACTCAGTAAGCAGAAAACATTTACTACTGTATAAACATGAGCATTTACAAAATTCAGACTGCAAAACAATATACTTTCTTTCATAATACAGAACGAAATATTTTCTTTCAGAATGCAAAACGAAACGTTTTCTTTTAAAATGCAGAACAAAATATTTTACTTTCAAAATACAGAATCATATTATTATCAAAAATATCAGAGCGAAAGTTAAAAAATATTCATAATCAAAATCTCTTTGGCATAGCATAAACTGAAACATCACATCTTATCTTATTATATCAGAACAAAAACCATGTTTAACCCTCGTGGTAGGATTATGCAAACCCTGGCGGCCAACCGACCAAAAACAGAATGTGAATCTCCCCTTATTATTCTCAAAGCCCTGAGTGTGCACACAGGAAAGACTACGCAGAAAACCACTTTGCTTCAAAAGTGGGTGCACCAAAAATAGAAAATTTGGTACCAATCCGAAGAGATGCAACAATTTTACACCCTTGGTAAGGTCAGAACAAAACATAAACAAAGACAGAATGTCATACAAGATGTTTTTAGAAATCACATTGTATCATATCAAACTTCAGAACTTCTTCAAACAGAATAAAATCATATCACAAAAATATGATTTATGCACAAAATTTCATATTCGTTATCTTTTGCACAATTTAGAAACAAAATACCAAAATAACTCATGTCTACACCAGTCATGCCAAAAAAATTTTTATTTTTATACATAATTTCATGAGTAATGCAGAACAAGTAACTGAAGGTTATTTCAAATTTCTTTTCATAACAAAGCATGCATGTTTTTAAAAAATCAACCCCAGATCATTTTATTTTATACAAAGTCTAGTATAGGAACCCCGCTTTCCTATTTTGAAAGCACGTAGAGACCTGTTACAGATGGCAGAGGGATTTCACGACGGAAGCTTACCGAGAGGGAAGGGAGGTCGCGGCAGAGCTGGGTTTCTATGGGCGATGGTTGGACGATGGTTGTCCCAGCGGCGTCGCACTGAGAGAGAACGAAGAGAGAGGTTCTAAGAGAAAAGGAAGCACCATGAGAGGGACTCACTATGTGGGCAACGATGAAGCAAAGACAAAGTGGCTGGGAGCAGCGGAAGTGTCGTCCTAAGTAGTTGAGGCAACTGGCATGGGCGGTGGCTTAAGGGCGGTGGGTTGGTTGAGCCAAGACTACTTTGTTTTGGGAAGCAAAAACAGAGGTCCTTCGGCGTTGGTGAGGCTACATTCCTGTGTTGAACGGCTAAGGGGTATGGGTCAACAAACGGGGCTGGCGGCTTGTGGTGGCGTTGCCATGAGAGTGGGTGGCTGTGGTTTATGGAAGGGGCTTGGGCAGTGCTAAGCGGGAGTGTTACGGTGCACACGCTGGACGTGGCTTTCCCTCGGTCCGTACGTCAAAGTGCAGCGGCGGAAGGCTGAATGGGTCACGGGTCATGGTGGCTTACAGAGGTGCAGACCAGGTTCGTTGGGAAGGTGGTTGCAATGGTTGAGCAGTGGCTATTATGGTGGTGGTGCAGGGATGGCGTTGTGGGGGGTTGTAATGCAGAGGCAGAGTTGACACACGTTTAGGCTTCTATGAGGGTGTTGGACTGCAAACGGGGTTGCAAAGATGACTCCGTGTGTGGCTGTGCTAGCAAGTATTGGGAGGCAGCGACAGCGACTGCATGGAGGTTGTGGAGGGTGGCGGCTTCAGAGCACAAGAGAGATGGGGATCAAGGAGACGGCAACACTTTTCTTGGGTTTTCTTCATGCACGAAGGATTAAATATATGGCCAACGAAAAACAAAAACAAACCCTTGAGGGATGAGGGAGACATGTATGTGCATGGGAGTGGATAAATACATTAGAGACATGCACACTTATGACTAACTGAAAGAGACGTGTAAATGTGGGGAGTTTCTAAAAACAAACTGTTGTTGGGTTTCTCAGTTTAATAAAAATAGGCGTGGACCTTAGGGTGATCGGGTTGCCCATTTCAAAAAACATTTGGGTCCAAGACTGGTAGTGAATAAAATAAATAAATGGATTCTTTCCTAAGTTTTGCGCCTCGAGCCAAACTCTGCAATCTTCCAAATTGTCTCTAGAAAAATATATTCGACAAATCAAATGGCTTTCCATGCGTATAAATTCAAAAATTTTAGAAAGTGACTTGATGCTGGTCTCGGGTGTTACAATAGCCATGAGCCCCCAATCAGCCTTTCTCAGGTGACCGTTATTTAATAGTTAACCTATATATATTTTGTGTGCAACTAATTGAAGCATGAAATTCTATTTCATTTGGCCACCAAAGAAAACGTTAACACCACAGCGTTATTAGAAACAAATAAATTAAATTAAAACACACAAGACTACGGCTAAATACATTCCCCTATTTTAAGATCCTTTCACAAGGAAATGAAAGTCAGATGCTGAAAATTATTCAAATATTGAAATCTATATATACATTACAACAGCGGTGTTTCACCCATCTAGCATCTCAAAATAGTTGTGACTACATCCATTAGAACAACATGAGTAATAACTTGCTTGAGATTACAAAGTTCACATTCAAGGGGTATTCACTGTGATCGTATTAAGTACAATGAAATTAATATCGAAATGACCCAATAGATACAAAGAAGTGTGTGTTCGCGCTGGATGTCTGCTTATTACCTTGGAATACTAACGTGACCGTTGTGGACTCCCAACTCTCTCTTTACAATCTCTTTTATTTTTTGAAGCTCTTCCTCTTTCCTTAACAATTCAATTTCTATCTTTACAAACTTTTTTTTCTCTTTCCACACTGCTATCTGCCCATTTGAAATAATTGCAGTGTGGTAACCCTTGTTTATAAACAAACAAATGACATGTATGTAAAGTATCAAAAATTTCATATAAACCCAAATGCTTAAAAAAGTAATTAAAATTGTTTCTACCTTCCTATTATACTTTAGACACCCAAAGAATAATCACCCCGGATTTGTTTGCGTATTCGATGTTCTAAGTGAAGTGGGCTTCCTACAAATGCACATTGGGTTGTTCCTCGAAGTATGATTAACAAGAAAAGATGAAGAAACTAATAATGACATCCTAATCTACAACGCATAAATAATATCAACTCAACAAATCAACCCAAACAATGTCAAAAAAATTTCTGTTAAAACATGTTCCCAATCTACAGCCCATAAACAATATCAACTCAACAAATCAACCCAAACAATGTCAACAAATTTTCTTCAACAAACATGTTCCCGATCTATAGCCCATAAACAATCTCGACTCAACAAATCAACCCAGACAATGTCAACAAATTTTCTTCAACAAACATGTTCCCGATCTATAGCCCATAAACAATATCGACTCAACAAATCAACCAAAGAGTACCAAAAACTATTATCTTCATGGGCACATAACAATTAACCCCAACTTTTGGAAGCAAAAAAGGAAAGACTATAATATCAGCACATACACGGGACAAATCTTGCAACTTCTATCAACTTGCTATAACTGTCACGTCAATGTTCGTCCAAGTTACTTAAGCTATGAGCGTAACACTAGAAGGATGCACTTTATAATCCACTGGCATACCATACTAGTAGTAGACTTGCACAATGTTTGGGGATCATTTAGTTATTAAAAGAAAACTAATATATGTAGTAGCTTAATGAAGACAAAATTATGAGTGATCAATACAGGAACCGGCCATGCATTACAACATTTATAGAGAGAAGATGGGAGAGAAATGGCTGATTGACATGGATGAAAAATCCTTAAATTCAAATGCATGTTTTGTTAGATAATGTAATAGCGAATGGGAAACCTTTAGGACACATTAGAAATATTAACAAAATGTTAGGAGAAGCACCAACCTCAAATCTACGAGAAATTACAAGCAAAGCAAATGTGAAACTAGTTCTCCACACCTACCTTGTGCATAGTTTGTAGATTGATAAACATTACACACTTACCCTGTATATATGTAGTTATCTGCCCAATTTCTATAGTTTTGTGTGCAAAAGGTAAATGTTAAAAACAAATCTTCACGCGCACTTCAAATTCATACATTACTTATCAGTCCTATAGTTTTCTTTCTAGTCATTTTCTGAAGTGCTAACAAAACAGGCAAATACTAATTATAAAATCATGACTTATTTCTAATCATAAAACTAGAAAATCTAAAAAATACTCAATGTGTCTTTAAATCTAGATCAATGTGAGATCAGAAATCCCTCAAATCTATTTTGAAAGCACAATGAAGATAATAGTAGAGAAATAATCGATGGCAAAAGCTTTGTATATTGAAAATTCTTTTCTAAAAATCTCTAAACAAATCAACCTAAATTTACTAAAAATCACAGAGAGAGAGAGAGAGAGAGAAAGAGAGAAAGAGAGAGATACCGGTGATTGGGAAAAATAACGTTGGCCTCGACGAAAGTTAGGTTTTCGAATAACGTTGGCCTCAGCAAAATTAGGTTAGTCAAAATATCAGAATGGGGGTTCGAAGGCTTTAATGGGGATATAAGCATGAGATGATAGGGATATAAGCACAAGACGATAGGGATAAGAGGAGAATGGAGGAGAGAGAGACGATGGAGAGATTTGCAAAGAATGGAGAGAGAGAGAGAGAGAGAATGCAGACCACGCATTTTGCATTCAGAAGTGAAATGAAACACATTGTTTCATTAAAATCTCTTATAAATTCCCACTATTGTCTTCCTTAAAATCTCTTATAAGTAATGTTAAGTAAAAATTTGCAGCATCTAAATTTCGTACAAACTTTTTAAAACAATAATATTCATAATAAAAAGGTGAATTTCTTTTAGCGACAGTGAAATTGAGATACAGTAGATCCAAAGGTGAGAGGAGTTCAGGTGTGCCACCACCTGATGATGTATTTTGCTTGTTGTGGACGTGTTTTACCCCCACCACCTTATGATCACCTACAACCAAAGGGTAGAGAGTTTGGGGGTTCAAGGCAACACCTTTGATGCCTAAGTCAGTAACTTTTTAGCTAATAATAATAGCAAACAACTTCGATCCTCTTACTTACCTAGATTTTTCCTTTACATAGAGCTCCATGAGTTATCTTTGTTCTCTTATCGGATAATAGTTATCCTTTATTTGAATTCAAACTTAGAGATAAAGGTTCATCTCTTTGCAGATTTGAATGATAGCCCTCTTTATCCCTTGCCACCAACTGGACAGTTATCCAGTCGATATTGGCTATTGGCTGGGCTCTCTTGGTGTGGAGCTAGGCTTCTCAGTAATGATACAGGCTTTGGTCATAAGTAAGGGCCCAAGCCCACCTTGGGTGTAACCGGTCGAGATGTCCCCTCCAGTTACCCGGCGAAGTCTCATTATGCATGGCGTGATGGGACTTGATTCTTAGTGTCATTTCCTTTTCAAGGTGTGTCAGTGCGCTATTTCATTTCCCCCCTCGGGCATATCAACCGTCACTTCATTTCAACTCCTATTTAATGCTAATTTTTCCCTATTCTTTTCGTCTTCTACCTCGTTCTCATTTCTTGCCTTCTTCTTCTCCGAGCTCTTGCCTTTTCTTCTCTTAGTTCTTTCCTCATTATTTTCTCGCGACTTTCTTCAATCTTCCATGACTTCCTCTTCTTCCAAGGGTAAGGCAATGGTTCCTGCTCCGGACTCTTCTCCACCCCGGCTTCCATTTTTGTGGGTTCTCGCTGGTCTTCAACTATCACTTCGCACAAACTGGAGCATGCCTGAAATAACTTCAACATTCCTGATTCCGTCGATTTGAAGGTTCCTACTCCTAATCAGAAAGCTATCGATGCCAAAGGTATGGCCATCTCTGTTGCCCTCTATTTTGCTATGTTTACCATAGGGCTTCGATTACCCTTCGTGTGCCCATTTCACGGTGTGTTAGACGTATTAGGGCTTGCTCTGGCTCAGTTGGTGCATAATGCTTGGAGCATTTTGATGGCCTGCTGTGTTTTATGGCGACGGGTCCTGGAACCTGTGGGTAATGAATACTTAGACTTAACAGCCCATGAAGTTTTGTCCCTTCATGGTTTTAGGTGTTTGGAGGGGAATCTTTGTAGTTTTAGAGCCTATCTAGCCTTGGTTGATTTAGAGCTTAAGTATACGTATTGTGAAAGATTGGACTAACAAATGGCTCTAGTTGGGAATTCCTCATCGATGAAGCTCTTAATAAGGAATTTTCTATAGGGGCATGTTGGTCCCTTATCCCTGATGCAGATGACTACGAAGTGATTCTTTTTCCCCGTGACGAGGCCCATGTAGGTGGGTGGAGTACTGGACTCAAGCTCATCCCAAATTGTGCATCTCGGATGTACTTTTAACCCCCAGTAATATTGAGAAACTCCTGAGGGTCCCCAAACAGGCCCACGTTTCAGGAAGGGATTTTTGGGGGGCCCCCCCCCCCCCGAGCCAGCGGGTGATTTGCGAAAGAAGAAACATCATGGCATAGGTGGGAAGAAGCAAAGAAAGGTAAAAAAAGGCTCGTATCTCGCCTTGTTTGGATGAGTCTATTTCATTTTAAATTGGTTCTTTACTTCCTTCGGCGCCGGGCAAAAGTATAAAATTGGTACCTCCCTATAAACAATGGAGTGGGGTATCACCTATGGCCTTTGGTAATGTTAAATTGAGTCCTTCTTTGGAGTTGCCGAGTAAAACCACCTCCGAGGAAGGTGGAAGCACCATGTTGGCCATTTCTCGAGAGGAACCGAGTGTTGTGGCCACCTCTGCAGATCCACCAATTCTTTCTCTGGATGACGTTATGTCTTTGGACGAGGAAGATCTTGAAGACATAATCGCCATGGAGGTGGCCGCCAAAGCTGCTGCTCAGCCCTCAACGGCTCCTGTTGAAGATTTCCAGCATCAAGGTGATAATACTCCAGTGGAAGAGGATATTCTTATTTTGAATCTCGACTTCTTACAGCGCCTCCTTCCACCTCTGCGAGCTTTCCGCCCTTTGAGGCTTCTATGCCTCTACTAATTTTGCCCTCGTCAATCATTCTATGCCCCCTCTGATGGTCCTTCGGAACCAGCTCCTTGGTTGGAATAGGGTGAGGAGGGCAGTGTTGAAGAGTTAGCTGCAGCATTTAGTTCCTCCCTTGCCTTGACAACTTCGGGTGTGGTTACTCCTGACTTGCCCTTTGTGTTTCTAACTAGGGGTGTAAATTGAAACCGAAAAATCGGTGAACTGGCCCAAACCGGACCCGTTTTACCGGTTTCGAACCGGTCCAGTCCAGAACCGGTTTCTAAAATTCAGAAACCGGTCGGAACCGGCCTAGTTCCGGTTTTAGGATTTTCCGTACCGGACCAATTGATAAATATATATATAAACTAATATTTTATATATAAGTTTTATTTAAAAATTAAAATTATACAAAATATTTTTTATATATTAATATATATAAGTTTTATATATAATGTATAATTAATAAATTATATTATTATTAATATAATTATATATAAGATAATATTATTAAAAAGTAAAAGTTTAATCTTAAAAATGAAAATTTAATCAATTATAACATAAAATATTAACCTTAATTCTTAAATATGAACATTTGTAACATACTAGACTATATAAATTTATAATAGGCACTAGGCAGCAAGTTTCCACATTTCCTGGCCCCCTAGATATATTGTCACTATTCGTCAGAAACTATTAGTATGTAAAGCAAATTTTTGAAAGCAGTTTATAGTAAATCAGATTTTAGTAAATTAGATTTTTTTAGTAAAGATTAAGCATATTTTTTTTAATAAAGCATATTTTTTAATAAAAGTATAACAGATTTTTGTAAAGCAGTTTTTTTTTTTTTTTATAAATAGATTTTTAATGACAATATATCAAATTTACATTTTAAAAAAATTGAAAAAGGGGACCGGACCGGACTGGAAACCGGTTAAACCGGAACTTCCGGTTTATGAGGTTAACAGGGGCGTAATCGGTTTTGAAAAATACAAAATTGGTCATACCGATTTAGTCCAAGATTTTGTCAAAAACAGGACTAGACTGGACCCGTTACACCCCTATTTCTAACCCTCTCCTTCGTCAGTGGCAATAGGGTTTCGATTCCTTCACCACCGTTTAGTGTTTCTCCTTGAGGAAGTGGTGAGCCATCTTTGACAGCTCCTAAGGAGAATCTCGGGGATTGATCAGGATGAAACTGGTGAGATGGAGGAGGCCACAAACTACTCAGGTCCTCCTATTGATCCACCTGTTAGCGCTCCCTTTTTTATTCCTATTGAAGTTGCCTTTCCTTAGGAGGATTTTGCTACTACATCCTTGCAGGCCATTAACCCGAGAAGTTCCTCAAGTTCTCACCCAATAATTTTCCCAGCATCCCTACACACACGCTGAGTAGAGGTCATAAATGCCTTTGTTCAGCAACTTCGTAGTGTTTTAGCGTCGGTATTCCCTTCGTGCACGTTCTCCTTTTACTTAATGCTTTGGTCATTAATTCTAAAGAACATATCTTAAATGCCCTACCATTTTTTTTTTTTTTTAGGGAGTTGATCGCTTGGCCGTTGACTTGGCGAATGATAGGATACACTTGGAGGATGAGAATAACCAATTGGCTGACCAGTTGGCGAATGATAGGATACACTTAGTAGCTCAGGTAGAGGCTTTTAAGAAGGAACGAGATGAGTTGGCTATTTAGGTGGAGCGTGCCTTGAAAGAGCGGGATGGCTTCGCCGCCAACTTTGATCGTGCGAAGTTAGACATTGAAGGATTAGCCAAGTCCAAGTGACTATGTTTCTCTCCCGGTCTCTCTTGGAGACGAACAAAGGGAGCCACTCATAAAATTGGGAGCGGCCGAAGTGATGAAAACTGAAGCTGAGAAAAACTTGGCTGAGGTGAAAGGCCTTCTCAAAGACAGCGACCGTCAATATCTTCAGCTTGACGAAGTTGTTAAGTCTACCAAGAAAAAGATTTCTATCCTGGAGTGTCAATTGGCCGAGTTGGGCCCTACCTTGGAGAATTCTCAGAATGACCTTAATCGGGTTCTTCCCCAGTTGGCTGCTACCCCTAGGATTCGATTACAAGCCTGGGGTATAGGTTTTAAGTTGGGTGCAAAACAGCTCCGTGAACTTCTTCTTCAGGAACCCAAAACAAATCTGCATACTCTGCATTGGAAGTCTATTCGGGCTAGTGAGGTTGCCTTTCATTTCTGTGACTCCCTCGACTGAGCCGAGATGCCTGACACTTTTCGCCTCCCATCCTGATGTTTGTTTAGTTTCGAGTTTTCGCATCCCCATTGGGATTTGTTTTTTATTTTTATTTTTGAAGCTTTGTACGTAACAGAACTTCGTAAGCCCCTTTTTTTTTTTTTTTTGCTATCTTAATTTTGTAAGCCATTTTAAGGCCTTTGAACTTTGCTTGCTGTGTTGTGAAGTATTTATTACTATTTCTCGGTGACCTACATCACGATATCAACACATGTTATTCATACCTTAGGTATTAGCTTTATGTCGTTTACAATTTTGAGCGTTATGTCACCTATCGACGGGAGATTTTCTCGATCACTTTAACCATTTAAGGCTAGTAGGAGAGTTCCTCGAGCACATTACCTTTCAGCGACAAGGTGTTAATAGGAGATTTTCACAACATTTTAACCTTTAAGTATTAGACTCATGAGAGAGTTCCTCAACCATGTCACCTTCTAGCGAGAAGGTGTTAATGGGAGATTTCCTCAACTATTTTAACCTTTAAGTTTTTAGGCTCATGAGAGAGTTCCTTGACCACGTCGCCTGTTGGCAAGAAGGTGTTAATCGGAGATTTCCTCAACCGTTTTAACATTTAAGTATTAGATTCGTGGGAGAGTTCCTCAACCACGTCGCCTTTTGGTGTGAAGGTGTTAACAGGAGATCTCCTCAACCGTTTTAACCTTTAAGTTTTTAAGCTCGTGGGAGAATTCCTCGACCACGTCGTCTACTAGCGAGAAGGTGTTAACGGGAGATTTCCTCGACCGTTTTATCCTTTAAGTATTAGATTTGTGGGAGAGTTCCTCGACCACGTCACCTACTGGCGGGAAGGTGTTAAAGGGAGATTTCCTCGACCGTTTTAACCTTTAAGTTTCTAGGCTTGTGGGAGAGTTCCTCGACCACGTCGCCTCCTGGCATAAAGGTATTAACTGGAGATCTCCTCGGCTATTTTAACCTTCAAGTTTTTAGGCTCGTGGGAGAGTTCCTCGACCACATTGCCTACTGGCGAGAAGGTGTTAACGGGAGATTTCCTCAACCATTTTATCCTTTAGGTATTAGATTTGTGGGAGAGTTCCTCGACCATGTCACCTACTGGCGAGAAGGTGTTAATGGGAGATTTCCTTGACCGTTTTAACCTTTAAGTATTAGATTCGTGGGAGAGTTCCTCGACCATGTCGCCTTCTATCGGGAAGGTGTTAATGAGAGATTTCCTCGACCATTTTAACCTTTAAGTATTAGATTCGTGGGAGAGTTCCTTGACCACATCGCCTTCTGGCGGGAAGGTGTTAATGGGAGATTTTCTCGACAGTTTTAACCTTTAAGTTTCTAGGTTCGTGGGAGAGTTCCTCAACCATGTCGCCTACTGGCAGGAAGGTATTAACGGGAGATCTCCTCGACCGTTTTAACCTTCAATTTTTTAGGCTTGTGGGAGAGTTCCTCGACCATGTCACCTGCTATAGAGGTATCACTTGTTTTGGATCATTATAGGAAATAAGTAAATCAATGAAACATTAATTTTTGGAACATTCCCATTCTATTATTGGAAATAAACAAATAAATTAATGAATAAGAAGTTTTACATATCTTTCCCTTAGGCGTAATATTTTCGTAGATGTTCTGCATTCCATGGGTGGGGCAATGCACTCCCCCTGGTGTCTTTGAGATGGTAAGTTCCCAGCATGTGACATGCAGCCTCGACATAAGGGCCTTCCCATCGAGGGCCCAACTTTCCTTCTTCTCCCATGGTGACACCGGTTTCTTTTAGAACTAAATTGCCAATTTTGAAATATCTGGGTCTCACTTCTTTGTTGAAATACTGCTCTGCCTTCCTTTTAGAAGCCACAACTCTGGCTTCTGCATCCATTCTTGTTTCCTCCAATAGGTCTAAGTTTTCTTCCAATCTCGCCACGTTTGTTTTTGGGTTGAAGTTTTCTCTTTTGTGGCTTGGTAACCCCACTTCTACAAGAATCATGGCCTCGCTTCGAAAGGTGTTTCTCCCGTTGAAGTTTTTGGCATAATTCTATAAGCCCATAAGGTTTCTGGGAGTTTGTCAGACCACACTCATTTTCTATTGCCATCTTCTTTTTCAAAATTCCTACAATGGTTTTATTGGTTGCCTTGACTTGCCCGTTCGCCTGAGGATGACCTGGAGAAGAGTACTTGACTTTGATTCCCAGCAACGCACCATTGATGATAATGTTCAGAATCAAACTGTCTTCCATTATCAGAAATGATACACAGAGGTATCCCAAACCTGCACACTACTGCCTTCCACAAGAACTTTGTCACACGTTGGGCGGTTATGGTAGCCATCGCCTCAGCCTCAGCCCACTTTGTAAAGTAATCGACTGCTACGATGATGAACTTAGTTCGTCCTTTGCTGGGGGGCATAGGGCCTACCAAGTCTACCCCCCATTGGGCGAATGTCCATGGGGAAGTTATGGATTGCAACTCTTCAAGACGTGCACCTGGGATTGGTGCATGAGCCTAGCACTGGACACATTTTTTCACGAACTCCTTCACATCTTTGAGTGCGTTCAACCAATAGTACCCTACCCTTACAATCTTTTGCGGTGTGTGATCGTCCTCCTAAATGGCTTTAGTAAATCCCCTTGTGTATTTCTTTCATTACGTACTCCGCTTCCTCCTTTGTTATACATCGCAATAATGGGTTTGAAAAACCCCGCCTATAGAGTACTCCCTCAACTATGGTAAACCTGGTTGCCCTACTTTTTAACTTTCTCGCCTTTTCTAGAGATGGGGGGAGGTCACCTGTCTCCAAATACTTTTTTATATCATCCACCCATCTTGACATACTTTCTCCAATATGTAAGCTTTCTTCTCCTACTGCTGGACTAGCCATTGTTTTCAATTCAACCTTCCATGGTAGTTTTTCTTCTTGCTTTACTAAGGCTGCGTGTGCCAATCAGTCAGCTTTAAAATTATCTCCTCGAGGTATCTTCTCGATTCGAAAGTATTTGAGGCCTTTGCTCTGCTCCTGGACGTGGTAAAGGTATTTTATTAGCTTGGATCCCTTCACCAAATATTCCTCTGTGACTTGCCTGACTATTACATGTGAATCGGCTTTCATCTCGACTTCTTTGCCTCCTAATAGCCTTGTGATAGCCACACCGACGAGTACTGCTTCATATTCAACTTCATTGTTTGTTACTTTGAACTCCAATCGTACTGTATGGTACAACTCTTTCCCATCGCTCGTTATTATGTACACACCGACTCCTCCACCTACTCGACAAGCTGATCCATCTACATATACTTGTCATGGATTTTTCTCAGGTGGTTTATGGACTTCTTTTCTGAAATTTGGAAATTTTGCTACAAAATCGGCTAAGATGTGTCCTTTCATGGCGGTTTTTGGTATGTAGCTGATGTCATACTCACTTAGTTCAATTGACCATCTGACCAATCGTCCCTAGGTGTCTAGTTTCTGTAACACTTTTTGTAGAGGCGAAGCGGTGATCACTTTTATTGGATGGGCTTGGAAATAAGGTCGCAATTGCCTTGCTGCTACTACTACGATGAAGGCGACCAACTCAACCTTTGGATATCTGGCCTCTGCTCCTCTCACGCCTTGCTTACGTAATACACTGGCTTTTGCTCCATCCCTTCCTCTCGCACCAATGCAACTGACATGGTATCTGGAGTCACTACTAACTACAACGATAATGGCTCTCCTGGTTTGGTATGACTGAGTAATGACGGTTTAACCAAATATTCTTTTAATTGGGTAAATGCTTTCTCGCACTTGGCATCCCACTCTCGTGCTTTCTTAAGCACCTGAAAGAAAGGAAGACATTTATCCGTTGATCGGGATACAAACATGTTAAGAGCTGCGATCTTGCCTGCCAATTTCAGTATTTCGTTCAACTTTGTGGGCGACTTCATCTCTATTATAGCTCTGAGTTTCTCATGATTTGCTTCGATTCCTCTCTCTAACACCATAAAACGGAGGAACTTTCCCGACTGCACTACGAACACACATTTGGTTGGGTTGAGCTTCATTTGGTACTGACACAAAACCTGAAAAGCTCCCTAAGTTCTTCCACGTGTTGGTCAAACTCCCTGCTTTTCACTAGTAAATCATCAACATACACTTCCATGCTTCTTCCGATCTAGTCTTTAAACATTTTGTTCACCAACCTTTGGTAAGTCGCCCCAGCGTTCTTCAATCTGAAAGGCATCACTTTATAGCAGTATAATCCTCGGTTATTTATAAAAGTGGTTTTCTCTTCGTCAGCCTCTTTCATCTTGATTTGGTTGTATTTTGAATAAGCATCCATAAAGCTTAACATCTTATGGCCTGCTATTGCGTCTACAATCAGATCTATCCGTGGTAGTGGAAAATTGTCTTTTGGGCAAGACTTGTTGAGATAGGTGAAATCTATGCACATTCGCCACTTCCCGTTAGACTTCTTCACCATGTTGGACAGCCACTCTGGGTACTGTGCTTATTTGATAAATCCGATCCACTTCCTCTGCAATTGCTTCGTATTTCACAGTGCTAAAGTTTCTCTTTTTTTTGCTTTACTAGATGCGCTCTTGGGTCTACGTTCAATTTATATTCGATGACCTCCTTGCCTATCCCAGGCATATCTTTATGATTCCATGCAAATGCATCTTTATGGTCTAGAAGAAAATCTATTAGTTGTTGTCTTTCCTTCTGTGCCAATTTAGTCTTGATCTTTACATGGCTCTCAGGATGATTCTGTTCAAGAGTGACCAACTCTAGGGGCTCATCTGCCTCCCCATGCTTTAGAGCGTCCTCATCTTTAATTTCTAGCTCTATCATCATTATTTGGAGTCCTAGCAAGAGGATCACTTGTTCTTCAGTATCCACAATGCTGACCTCTCTTTGACCCTGTCTAAGCTTCTGTACATAACATTCTCTGGCTAAGACCTACTCGCCACACACCTCTTCTATCCCAGCTCTCATTGGGAACTTCATCCTTAGATGATAGGTCAAGGTGATAGCCTTTAAAGCATTCAACGTCGGTCGCCCAATGATCGCATTATATGCTGACCAAGTTCTTACTACTAAAAACTTAGTCATCGTCGTGGCGACATAAGGGTCAGTGCCCACAGATATTGACAATGTAATTCGTGCTAGTTTCAACTGATCTTTGCCGATTCCCATTTTGTTGAAAGCATCCCAAAATAGAATATCCGTCGAACTTCCATTGTTAATTAATATTCTCCTGGTGGTAAAATCTACTACTAGCATTGTTACTACCAAAGCATTATCATGGGGATATACAACCCCTCGGCAATCCTCATTGCCGAAAGATATCGTGGGGGACACCTGTACCTAGGGTTGTTTGGCAGATTTTTCCACATTATAAACTTCTTCGTATCTTGCCCATCTTGCGTAGGCTTTTCTTCTTGAGGAAGTTGTGCCACCCCCTGCATATCCGCTATCGATCGTGTGTATCTCACCCAAAGGTGGGTTTCTGTGGTTTTCATTTGCTCTTGCTCTTCGGTCTCGAGGTTCATTTGACCCTCTCTCCCTTTCTGGTGACTCCCCTCACCTAGGGCTCTTACTTCTTCATTTTTTGTGCTCAATTTTTCGTTCGTTCGTACACCGTGGAGGGGTGATGTTATGGGCGATCAAGCGTTCCAACTCTCCACTGCCCCTCATCACTTCTAGTTTTTGTTTCAAGTTGTAGCAATCTTCAATTCTGTGTCCCCTTGTCTTATGATAAGTGCAGTACTTCTCTACTTGCAGCTCGTTATCGTTGATCGGTTCTTCTTCTTTTGTTTTGTTTGCGTAGTGCACATAACCACCATTATGCCTTCTTAAGTTACTATCCCACCTTGGCTCCTGTTGGTCTCTTTTAGACTTTTGGTCTCCATCTTGGTCTTTACTCTGTTTGATATGATGCGGCATCTAAAATCCTTTGGGATGACATTCTGATTTTGTATCTAGCTCTGTTTCTGCTCTGCTCTGAACTTATCATGGGTGTAAAACTATGGCTTCTATTTGGTTTGGTATCAACTTCTCTATCTCTGAGTGCACCCACTTTGGAAACAAAGTGATTTTCTATTTGGTCTTTCCTTTGTGCACACTCGAAATTTCGAGAATAATAAGGAAAAGATTCACTTCTGTCTCTGCCCAATTTGACCACTGAGGATAGCACAGCCCTAACACGAGGGGTTAAACATGGCCTCTATTCTGATTTGATGCTTTGATATGATATGATATGATGATGATGTTCAGTTATGCTATGCCAAAGGATTTTTGAATATGAATATTTCTGAACTGTCGTTCTGATATTTTGAGAACACGTTTTGGTTCGCACTATGAAATTAAAAATATTTTGTTCCTATATTCTTAAGTATCTAAAAAGGCTCATGTTTATATACTGGTATACGTTCTCTGCTTACTTAGTTGTTGATAACTCACCCCTTATCTCCATGATATTTTCAAATGTTTTGGATCTTTCAACTAAGGATCAAGAATAAAAAGCATGGGTAAGACTGTGTGAACATAGCAGATTAAGTACAAAAAGTGTATTTTGATTATTGGAGAGTTTATTCAATAGTTTTGTTTTATTATGTTATCTTGGTATTTTGGAAGGTTGACATTTATTTTAAGACTTTGTGGTGTTCCTAGTTAATTATTTTGGAGTAATTGGTTCAGGATAAGGAGATCTATGTGTAATTAAGAAATTTGAGTTTATATCTGTACAGTGAGATGTGAGTTTAAGTGACAGAAAGTAACTCTCTGACTCATCCAAGACCGGGACATTACAAGTTTCATCCCACACGAATGACAAGATGGAGAACTACTTTCGAGAAATGGTGTATACTGAGACAGCTTCACATAAATTTCCCAGCAAGCCATCATATATGTATAATGACCATCAACATCAATTTCTTCACCTAATGATGCAGGTGAAAAGAAATTGGCACAAGGTGTTAGGATAAATTGTGTCCATATAATTCGTCAAAGCCCTCCTGTAACATACTCTTATTGTTAGGGAAAAACATTGCCCAATAGGTTGGAATGAGAGAAAGAATTATCTTTGGCCCACAATGGTGATTCGAGCCTCGAGGATACAGTCTGGAGCCCACGATTGCAGTTTGGGGGGTTGGTATGGTGTATGTACATACATCCATAGCAATAAATGATAAATGAATACAGGTGTAACGCTCGTCCTTGTGGTGTGACATTAGAAAATAGCTTTTGAAATGACCCTTTTAAAACTTTTTTATTTCCTTCCCAAGATATGAAAGATTCTAAGTTTAAAACTAAAATCTACTCTATAAATCCAAGAGCGAGTTTTGCAGTGGAAATCATTAAATTAAATTAAAAGTCTTTTTAAAAAATTGACTTTCATACATTACGTAAAAACTTGTAGGCTTCTATCACACTTCCCTTGGGTCATGTTTGTCCTAATGCTTCTTTCTTGTTTTGTCCTTGAGAGAGGGATGAACATACATAAAAACAAAGTGAGTTGAATACTTAGTAAATATTACTTCATACTGTATAAGTATACTAACATAGATTTTCATTTATGCATTTATCATTCGTCTACATACTTTACATAAAACATTCATTTCATTTGAAAACATTACAAGGTAGGGTTTTACTTTAAAATGTTTTCCTTTCTTATAAAACAATCCCCACATCTTGTGCATCCTTCATAAAGAACTAAATAATTACACAACATTCAATTTAACTCTTTTGACTTCTTCTGGATGGTTCACACTGTTGCGCCATGTGTGTTGGGGTTAGCGATTTTTTAGACCCAGATTCTTCAAGAAATGAAGGATCAAATCTAGCTAATAAGGAAAATGATGAAAACTACCCAAGATAGGCAGAAGAGCTATGCCGAACATCGTCCTCAATTCAAAGTTGGCAATTGGGTTTATCTCAAAGTATCGTCCATGAAAGGAGATATGTAGGACCCTATGAAATACTGGAAAAAGTAAGAGTAGTCACTTATAAACTGGATCTTCCCACTGAATTCCAAGGAATTCATAATGTTTTCCATGTATCTTTCCTAAAAAAGAGTTTTGAGAAACAGATACAGCAGTTGTTGATACGAGGGATATTTCGCTCCAACCCGACCTAACCTATGAAGAAGTTCCTATTCATATCACAGATTGGAAAGATAGGGAACTGCAAAATCAGAAAATTCCTTTGGTTAAGGTTTTGTGGCGGAATCATGATATTGAGGAAGCCACATAGGAAGAAGAAGTTGACATGAGAAGTAAATACCCCTATTTGTTTGGCATGTGATTTGTCTGGCATCACATCATGACATTCGCATTCATCCATTCATGCATAGCATCCATTGTCATTTTAACCGTGTGATCCACATCGTTTCTCATCAGTTTCAGTTGGGTCATGGCCAGTAATGGTAGGATCATCTGTCAGACGTATATGACCCGCAATCGATTTCGGAGGCTGAAAAGCAGAGTAGGAAGAGAGGCTGGAGTACCATAGGACTCACATCCTCGACCATGATGGTAGAGGTAGCATCCGTTGAGGAGAGCACTGCCACATGAGGAGTGCCAACCTTATGACCCCGTCCATTGGATGGGAGAGACTAGGACCATATGGCTTAGACGCCATATGAGGTTGACTCTCTTAGTCGCACCAGATCAACCTAAGTCAAGTCAGGCGGCAGAGCAGTGGTAGTTTGAGCAGGAGCCGGTCATTCCTTACCCCACTCCCCTTGACACATTTGATACTTCTAACTCTTCCCTATGTTACGTTCGTTTTCGTGAGGAAGGAAACCCTTAGCTTGAGAGTGAGGAATATAGGCAGTGGAAACACCATGAGGAGAGAGTTAATACTTTCTACGATTTCTATGAGGATGAGTACTATTACCACACCTAGGACAAGACATCGGAGGATGGTGATGAGAGACCCCCATCGAGCCCTGAGCTTTAGCATAGTTGGTGAGTCACACTCAATTTTTGCTTATTGCATATTCTGTTTTGGCCCGATTTCGAGGAAGAAATCTTGTTTTAAAGGTAGGAGGATGTAACACCCGGCCTAATTAACCAGTAGGATTTACCCTTAAAAGCTTTAGATTAAGTTTTTAATTTTGGTTTTAATTTTTACTTATTACTTACATCAATGTTGATAGTGAGGTTAGCCTTAACCTTGGCACTTAGTATCATTAAGCAAAAGATTAGAGAAGCAAGCCCATTAGTAAAACTTTTAGAATCTTAGAACATTCATGAGCCTAGCCCAAGAAGCCTTGAAGAGTTTGTTGGAAAGGAAATAGTCCAATTTCATCAAAGAGTTATTTGGGTTGGTGTTTTAGCATTTTCTTAGCATTAGGGTTTATGAGTTTTTCTAAAATGTATATTTTATGGTCTTAGCATGATTTTAAACATAGGATATGATTTTGTATGTTGCATGATTCGATTTTAGCATGAAAGTTGGAGTTTGAAAGAATTGCAACAAAAATCAATGATTTTAGTCTTAGTATATTTCGGCCCATGCTTAGTTCTTGTAGTTATGTTTTGGTTTAGAATTTTCTAGTTAGATATTTAAATTTAGAAAAAAATTTACATGAAGATTGTAAATTTTAGTAAATTTTAGAGTTAAGATGTGAAATTCTAAAGTTAAGGGTATAATGGTCATTTCTTACAAGGGTAAAATGGTCATTTTATTATAAGTTAGTAATTTTATTTTTTCTAAATTCACTAGTAAGGAGTTTATAATATTTAGAAATGTCTCCTTAAAGTTTCTATTATTCACGCTTAATTTTGTCACACTTCAATCACTGTAAGTTCTAACTTACTTTTAGGATATTGTGTACGTGTGTTGTTTAGAGAACAATTATACATGTTCTTATGCTCTTATACATATCACATTATGTTATATCACGAAATGTTTATTTGTTACACATTATTCTATATCTCAAAATGTTTATTAGTTAAACATTATGCTATGTCATGAAAAGTTTATCTATTACACGATACGCTATGTCACAAAATGTTTATCTGTTTCTTGTTATGCCATGTCATTCATCACACGTACATGTCACATTACGTTATGTCATGTCATTTGTCATTTGTTTCACGTCATATCATGTCTCGAGTACAAAGTATGTCACAAAAAATAAAATTTTTTCAATGAGTGGCCTGGGATACTCGTGGCATAATCACTATGATTGTCAGAGTATTTTTTCATTGATAATTCACGCAAAGTATTTCTGGCGTAATCATTTTGATTGTTAGAATACCTTTACCAAAATGCTCATGGCGAAGTTATTCTAATTGTCAGAGTATTATCATTAAAGCTATTACAAGGTACTCCTGATGTAATCATTATGATTGTTAGGGTATCTTATTTAAAATACTCATGGTGTAATCATTCTGATTATCTAAGTATTTCTAATAGAATATGTTGGGTAGAATCATTCTGATTGTTCACTATTCCTATCAAAATAGCTGGCAAGATCAATCTAATTGTCAGAATTCATGTTCAATTTCACGTTCATTTCATATTAAGTTTCAGTTCATGTTAAGTTCAGTTTATGTCAATTACAATTCATATTTAATTAATCAATTATTTATGAACAAGATTACAAGTTCATGTTCAGTTTAGTTTCATATTCAGTTTCACATCATGTTATTTCACATTTAGTTTAAGTTCATGTTAGTTCAGTCTTAAGTTCACATCAATTCAATTCAGTTCATGTTAATTCAAGTTATGTCAGCACATGTTATGTTGTTTGTCAAGTCACTTCATGTTTATTCATATTCATTTTAGCATTCATCCTTTTATTGTCATACATGTATTTGTACACTGCTAGTAAAATTATTTGTTAACTTACTGAGATTTATAATCAAATCTTACTTGTAAGTCTCAACTATAATTTCTCCCAGAATGGTAGACAATGTGTCAGAATCTAGAGAACCTCACACATGGAGATTGGACGAGGTCGACTAGAATGTGGAGCATAGACAATGAGTTGATGGAGTCTATCCCCCATTTTTTGGACATCGGTTTGAATATCATAGTTGAGATGTGTGAACGGTTTAGTGATTTAGCACAATAGTTTTTATTTCCAGGCTGTAGTTATGGAGCTTTTTCTCTAATACTCTTTATGTTACAGACTTGTTTGACAAGTACTATAAGATTTTGGATATTAGGTATCACATGAATTTTATGAAGCATGTTTATGTTTTGGAATATATTACTTCTAGTATATAGTATTGTTCAAAAAAAATAAATTATTCGCTATAAATATTGCATATTGTTAGTTGCATGCTAGGTGCATTGCATCTTTTTTGTCATGAATGAGGATAGATAACTTTGTGTTGCATGTCCCGACACTTTAGAGTTCGCTAAATCCCAAGCGGAATCTGTGAGTGTCACACAAAAAGTCTTGAAATATGCTTGCATATAAGCCTTCAAGACCTAATTGTGGTGAAAATGATGGTGGAAAGTTAGGGGAAGCTCTTATATTTCGTTCTGCCAAGTCTGACTTTGTCAATTTCATTGACTCAAATGCATTGTATTATTTTCCTTTCATCGACTCCAAGAATAATTGATTTTATAGAAGGGATGGAGTATGTACTTGGTGAGAATAGGTCCTTGAACAACCAATATTGGACTTTTGTATTCCTATATGTTTTATTATTCTATTTAGATAAGAATCACTATAATCATTCTCGTCTTGCTCAAGAATACTATCAGTTGTAAATTCTGTGCATCTTTATTTAAATTCTAATGGATGTGGTTCCCACATTATGTTCCTTTATTTTTGTCCTCAAAACTAGAATCAGGTTTGCTTTAAGAAGAGTCTTAAGCAATTGATGGGTTTTATTTTTCTACATGAGAATGAATCTGGTCAGAATGGTAAATATAATCATAAAAGTGTGTTTCTCATGCACATATGCTTCTAGATTTAGAAGAACAAATTGTTGCTAGCGCCATTGATTTATAAAAGGGCCATTCCCAATCACATGCTTGGGTGCTTCCTCTTTATTGTTGACCTTTAACTACATCTTTACTTGATTCTTTACTTTACAAAATTAAAAAGAAAAATGTTGCAAGTTATAAGGGAAGGCTATTGCTCAACAGTAGTAAACTCTATCTTATTAGCGTAATGTTAAGTATAAGCTCTAAATAGACAAACCTCATGCAAAATCTTTGTAAAAAAGTAGATCACAATAATAAAGAATATTTTTTTTACACTATTTTAAAGTGTGGTTCACTTTTTTACAAAGATTTGTATGTAACTTGTCTATTTGAAATTTGTATAAATCATTTCTCATCTTATTAATTTTGTTTCAATTTTTGTTCCAATAAAATATACATATTTCTCTCCATGCTTAAGTCTCCCCAATTATTGATCTCATACATTAATCATTTGCCAATTTCTTTTGCATGATGTTCCTTCTCAAGTTTCGCACTGTAACATTTGGAAGTCTTTGTAGATTGGGTAGAATATGCCTTGGGCTAAGTGCAAGTAACGAGGCTTCGCTCACTTTTACAAAATTTATCATTTCATCTCATTTTATTATTATAATTTTTTTAAATTTTTACATAAAATAAAATAAATAATTCAACATTTTCAAATCTCAAAATAAAAATAATATTAAAAAAATATATTCTAACAATATTTTATTCAAGTTTTAACTTTATCTCAACTCATCACATTTCATCTCATCTCATATCATCTGAGAAAACAAATGAGGCCTTAATTTCGATTATTAGATTCGGTGTATTTCTCAAGATATCTGTGAATAATAGTAAAATAGTTTAAGTTAAGATAATTTATTAGATTTTGTGAAATGGAATAGAAAAAGTTGAATAAAAATATTATAAAGTTAAAAAATTATTTGAGTATAATTTTTTAATATAAATTTTCTTCTAAAATTTGAAAAATAATACTTTTTTGTATTTTATTTAAAAATTTGAAAATATTGTAATGATTAAACGATAATACTTGAAAAATAAATATATGAAAATACTTGAAAAAAGTTGTAATGTAAATCGCTTCCACCCTTTACGTTGCAAAATGGAAGGAGGAAGGAGACATCTCTCACACCTACTAGTAGTATACTATATGTGGTAGATGGGAGCTCGCCCTTTTGAGTTTTGTGTTTTCACTTTTTATTTTGCTTGTTGGATTTATGTTTTATTTTAGTACATAGTAGCATGTAATGGATGTGATGCATAAAATTGGACATGTGAAAAACTTTCTTCTAAGATTTAAGTTTTTCTTCTAAGATTAAATTTATTTTTTTAATTTTAGTTTATCTATTTTGTTTTGGGTTAAGTAATGATTATTTTGTAGCCCTTAATGTTTTTAAATTAATCAATTTTCTTTTTTGATTTTTAAATTTTATCAGTTAGGTCTTTCCCCCTATATTTACACTCACTAGCACTAGCATTGGTTTCTCTATGTATATGCAAAATCATATCTTTTGAAGATTACTTTTGCACATTAAGAAAAACTCTCACATTAAGTTATATATATTTAAACCAAATAATAAAAAAAAAAAATTTTCTACAATTTTTTTTTTTTTTTTTGATATGCTTCAAATAAGCAATTATCAATCACATTCGGTCCTCTTTGATTTATTTGTTTGTGTTGCTGTTGAGAGAGATCAAAGGGTAGGAGAGAAAAACAAAATAAAATAATGTTTAAAAAGTGAATTGTATTTCTTTAAATTTGGAGATGAAGAATCACTGTTCATAACTATGTAAAATTTTAAAAATGCATAATCCAATACAAACTAATTTGAGGAGATATTATCCAAACAAAAAATCTTCACAACCTCCTACTATTTACCCACACTCCACACATTATATTTTTTTTTTCTTTTATCAAATATTTTATATATGAATAGTGAATAAAAAATTTGAAATAGTTTAAAAAAATAAACTCAAAAAAAATTTAAAAACAATATTAAAAATTATAAAAAAATATATAAAGTGTGGAGTGTAGATAAATAATAAGAGAAATACTTCTTGCAACCGGCGTACAACCGGCGCCCATTTAATAAAAACTTTAATTTCTTTCTCCTTCTCTCTCTATTTCGTTTCTTCTCTCTTTTAATTTTGCTTGTTGTAACGACCACACGCAAAAATATCAAGCTCTGGACAGAGCTTGCATCGAAATCCACAACGGGGCTCATACAAAAGAAGGCCGATGGAGATTGTGCACGATTACTCAAGTGCAGCAAGTGAAGATTTTGATCTCAGTTGTTCCGATCTTTGCATGCACCATCGTTACTCTCTTCTCATTCCATCGTCTTCTCCCTTCTCCTTCTAAGTTTTTTTCCTTTCTTCCTTTCCCAAGCTTTTTTCTTCCATGTGTTTCCTGTCTCCCTTATCATATGTTTGCATGCCGAGAAAATTAAAAATCCATCTCACCCAAGTCAAAATGGCAGTGCCAGGTTCATTTGAATAGACTTTTTGAAATTCTAGAATTGGAATCGTCAATTTATTAAATTTGATGACATTTCCTAGGAATAGAAATCAGAAAAAGCCTTGGGTTAGTTCTTTAAAATTAGCTACCGATTGCTTTGCTTTCACCAATTAGTTCTTTCATCTTTTAGTTGTTTTAGCCAATTTGATTTTAGTTCTGGTTGCAACGTGTGTAGTTGAACTCGTTTCATTGGGCATGCAGTTTTTCTTCTTGTTGTGGATGAGTCGGTTGGGAGGAGTGTGCCTTTCGTGTTTCTTGAACGGGTGAAAGATGATTTTAAGTAGCGCTATGGTGCAATACTTCAGATCTGTGCTTCGGGATGACGAAGGGTAAAGGAGATTTGGCTTCTTTGTGCTTGGGGAATACAAAGGAGCTCTATGCTGGAAGACGAAGGACTTTTCCTTTTCTCAGTTTTCATTTTTTTTATTATTATTATACTTTCTGTCAGATGCTAACGTGGCAAATTACACATCACTCAGTTACGCATCGGTTCCGCATGGGCAGTTGCACGTAACAAAACTCAAATAATAAAAAATTGTGTAGCAAAACTCTTATTCAAATATGAACGAACAAGCCAATATCAAAATGATGAGGTAAGATGATTAGACATTTCACTAAAACAGGATATAAAATTATAAAAATATTTAATAATTGGGTGACAACGTGCAAGTTGGTCAAGCCAGGGGAGAAAATTGGTAAAAGTGCGTATGCTGACCAAAATGGCAGTAATATAGCTTACAGCAAACGCGCACTTTGAATGGATTTTTTTACCCATTCAAGTGGCAAGAAAATTACAGCAACTCTCTCTTTTTCTAAAGAGAATAGATATTAATATTTGATTATTTAATATTTCAAATTATTAAATTTTTTTTGTTATTATATAATTTCATTTTATGAACATATTAATTTTCTTTATATATTATTGATTTAAATATAAATAAATAAAATATTTTATTATGAATTTAATTGTAATACTTTGTATGATTTATATAACTATCATTGTATTACATATGAAATTATAATAATTAGATTAAAAAATAAATATAACCATCAACTCAATCCTTTTATACAAAACAGGTTGAACAAGTTGAAATTGGATAAATCGATTATGTCAAAGATCACCCAAAAAAGTTAATTATTAAAGAGGTTAAGTAATTAGACTCCTTTTGAATATAAGGACCGTTTTATCTTATCTCATCTTATCATTATAATTTTTTTAAAATTTTCATATAAAATATAATAAACAATTCAACTTTTTTAAATTTTAAAACAATAATATTATTAAAAAAATAATATTCTAACAATTTTTAATTTTTATTTTAACTCATCTCATTTTAATTCACTATTCAAACCAGCTAAATGATGATCGTGCAAATAGGTGACTATTCTTGTTTTCTTGAGATTTTTTTTAACTTTTTGTTTTTAAGGTGTTTTCAGTATTATTTGAAATCATATTATTTGTAATTTTATAAAGTTGGACATAGATTTGACGATAGAGGTACATATTTTTATAAATCTTTTTCACCGTTTTCAATACAGAATATTTTTATAAAATAATTTATAAAGTAATTAATTTAACACATAATTATAAAAAAGTCACGTGTCAATATTTTTTTAGATTTAAATTCAGAAATTAGGATGGTTGGATTTGACAGAAAAATCATTGACTTAGAGCGGCGGGAGAATTAGAAAAATTAAATAAAATTTTATTAGAATATTATTATTATTTTAAAATTTTTAAAAAATTAAATTATTTATTATATTTTATATAATAATTTAAAAATCTTATAATTATAAAATAAAATAAAATGAAATAAATTGCGAACGAGTGTTAATTTTCGTATTAAACGAGTGCTTAATACTTAAATAAAATAAAATAAAAAACTCAGATATTTGTTTGTTGCCCTTTGCTCGAAGCAGAGCCCTATCTTTTTATTATTTTTCATTTTGTAGTATTTTCTTCCGTAGCAACCTCCGGATCCTATCAGACAAAAATTGGCAAGAACTTGTTCAAGCTGCCGCCACAGTTTCAGGCTTTCAGCCCTCTCTCTCCTCCCCTCTCCCTCTGTTTGTGCGCTAAAACCTCTCCTGAACTCTCCAAAATAGTCGAAGACTCTCAGTAAAATCTAATTTTTAAATCTTTCTCTCTATCTCTCTGTTGTAGACTGTAGTGCATTTGTGAAACTGCTGGGATTCTTTCTTTTGTGGGTTTAAGTTTAAATTATTGGGAAGTACTCCTTTGGGTTTTCTTATTGATGGCGTTAAGGGCTTCATCGAAACTCCTCAGACATGTTTTGAACAAAAAGCTAATCTCAAGTTCTCATATAAGTGCCAGACATTACGCTTCTGCTGCAGAAGCTGCTCCTAAAATCCCTCACTCTTCCAAGAAAGTATGCTCTCTCTCGCTCTCTCATGTATATGTATGCATTTATGTATGTCTGTAGCTATGTATGAGTTTTGATATATCTGTTTAATTGCTGAGAAAATGTAAACTTTGCTAATTTCTTCAAAATATGGTGGAGCGGAGTCTTTTGTTTCATGAGGTAGTGGAACTTCGTTGCTTGTTTATAAGGGGGAAAAGGTATTATCTTGGGACATTCTGCAGACGTAATTTTGACAGGGTTCAGTCAGAGACTATATATCTTCTGGAGAAGATTCAAATTTCCCTAGATTGTCTGTTGGGGTGAAGCATAATTTTGTAGTTAAGAAACTGTGCAACGGCCTTCCAAGGGTTGTTTTTTTTTTTTTTTTTTTTTTTGGTGCGTAAAGCTTGATTTAGTAGCACCTCATCCATTGTAGCTTTCAGTTCAGAGAATAGTTTGGCATCAACTAGCATTGACGTAAAACTTTCTCTGGTTACTTCCTCCCTCCCTTCTTTATCTTAATAACCTCCTTGTTACTAGTTTTATACAGTTTCTGGCAGGGAATTTATTATTTTGTTCGAAGTTTTAGCAACTTTTTCTGTCACCAGTTTCTTTCAGTAGTTGATGAATGTGTTTGCATTTAAAAAAGTGCTGGAAACATGTATCTTTTCTTTTATAATTACGTTGTAAAGGAGGAATCCATGACCGGAATTACATTATCCTACAAGCGGTTCTCTTAAATGGATTCAAATCCCCTAAAATTCTTATCTGAACTCTAGAGCCTAGAACGGGAGAGAGATAGACACATAAAGTGGACTCCACAACATTTATTGAGTATTTAATGCTGCTCGAGAAATTTACTTGGGCAGCCATAAATATTGTGGAGCCCACTTTATATATGTGTGTGTGTGTGTGTATCCCACTTTAGGTCCTAGAACTCGGGCAGGAACTTTAGGGCTTCCATATCCCTCTAAAACACATTTGCATTGTTACTCCTTGCCCTCTCTCTCTCTCTCTCTGTTTTCTTCTTTTGTTTTTGAGTTGCGGAAACTTAGGCTCCGTTTGGATTGCAAGATGATCTCATCTCATCCCATCTTATCTTAACATCCACACTCCACAAACACAAATACTTTTCAATTTCAAATCTTTAACTTTTTCATCTAAGCATTACCTAATCATTACAACTTTTTCAAACTTTCAAACAAAACACAAAAAACAATTCAATTTTTTCAAATCTCAATGCAAAAATAATATTAAAAAATAATATTCTAACAATATTTTAACTTTATAATATTTTTATTCAATTTTTTCTCTCTCATTTTCCAAAACCGTAGAAAACATTTTAACTTAAACCATTTCACTACTATTCACAAATTGCTCATCTCATCTCAACATCCAAATGAGGCCTTACTCTACTTTGTTATATCCATAAAAATTTGAAGTTTCAAGGCTAAAACTGTCGCATGATTTCTTTTTTAAAATTATCTATTATTTTTTTATGACATCCCCATGGTAATTCAGCAGTGAAATGAAATAATTTTTTTTATTTGCAGCGCATGCCCATTTTCAAGCAAATAAGATAATTTGAATTGTACTATTTTGTTTGTGGGTATTGCCAATTTCTTGTTATATACTTTTTCATTCTATTACTGGTGTACAATTTATAAATGGAAGACTTTATCTGATTCTGAAATGTAGTCTTTGGTTATTTCAACTGTAGGGAAGGCTATTGACAGGAGCCACAATAGGCCTAGTTATAGCTGGAGGAGCTTATGTGAGTACTTTGGATGAAGCAACTTTCTGGTACTTCATTCAGATCTCCGAGTGATACAAATTTTTTTTTCTTAGTTCACATTTAATCTTTGTATTTTTTTGCCATTACAATGGCAGTGTTTTAGTAAAGTTCGTACATTTAAATGGACCTAGTCGTGATTATCATTCTTACGGAAATTGACATAGCACATAATGGGTTCTTCTTAGGCCAAACCTGATGCTTGAAAGGAAATGTCTGTCTCAATAAATTGCTCTGAATCTCAGTGTAAAAGCGGCATTAAATTATTACAAAATTGGTGCAATTTATTTTTGTTTTTGCCCCTTTTTTGTTGTTGCTCTGTCTGGAGAAAGATACAAAAATGCTTTCTGGGGAAAATTTAGCAGAATTATCCCCCAAGAAAAAGGTCTACCATAGCATTTTATTGACTCTTTTTTTCTAGTATTCTAATTGAAAATGTGGTCATTTTTTTTCTTGCTTTTAGTTTTGAGATGAGAGCGATTTTCTGCACGTTGCTCAAGAAGCTCTGGATACACCTTGATGAATAGGATATGAATCTTTTTTAGTCCAGTAATATTATTGTGTGTGAGCTTTCTTTAATTTTCCAATTATATGAATTAAAATTACTTGGATATTTGATTATGACACTGTTGAAATATAAAGTCTAACAATTTATGAAAAAATGTTTGAATACAGAAAAATATAAATATATATTTGTTTATTAGATTTTACGTCATGTTGTATCATACTTCTTGACAAAAACTTGCATTGGCATATCTATACTGCATCCATATTCCATCTTCCTATTCATTCTAGTCTTCATAGGAGTTACCAGTTGGTATCCTACTAATTGAAAAGGTTTTCTGTACTTTCCTATGGGGACGAATTGGGGATGAAACCTAGTTCCATCTTGTTAGTTGGGACAAGGTTTACTCCCCAATATCTTGTGGAGGTTTGGGGGTTCGTAAAGTAAGGATCTTTAATAAGGCTCTCCTTGGGAATTGGTTGTGGTGCTATGACCAGGAGGAGGTGTTGTGGAGGGTGGTTATTGATTCCAAGTATGGGAGTGTAGTGGGGGATGGTGCTTTAATGTAGTTAGGGGTGACATAGGGTGGGTTTGTGAAAAAATAATAGAAATGGATGGGGAGGGTTTCCCAAATATTTTAGATTTGAAGTTGGTGAAGGCTTTAGAGTTTGTTTTAGGCATGATGTTGGTGTGGCGATAGGGCTCTTAAGTTTGCATTTCCCACTCACTTTCAGATTGCTTGAGATAAGGAGGCTTTGGTGGTGGATATGATGGATAGCTCTAGTGGCTCTATTCAGTGAAATGTTTATTTTCTGGGGGACGTCCTTAGAATATTTGTAATGTTGTGGTGGATAGGATGATCTGGTTTCATTCAAGGATTAGGAGATTCAAGGTTCAATCTTTGTATTAGGCTTTGGCAATCTGGAATTGCAACATGTTTCCTTGGAAGAGCATATGGAGATGTAAGGTACCCCCCAAAGTAGCTTTTTTTGGGTGGACTACTTCCATTGGGAAAATCCTTACCACTGGTAATCTAGGGAAAGAGGGCTTATTGTCACTGTTTGGTGTTACAGGATTGTGTGAGTGACTTATAGAGAGAGCGAACCGAGAACATACCTCTTCCTGTAGGTACCCACCACAACGTATCAAATCCTTGAGGCCTTGGTTTCATGGAGTACAAGAGTCTAAAGAGATCCTCAAAGTTGTCAATTTCCCAATCTTGGGCTACCCCGGTAAAGTTCACATTCCATTGTACTAGATCACCAGCTATTACCATGAGATCGACCACTGAGGGTTTCTTCTCACATGCAATCCTGAAGGCTAAAGGGAAAGAATCCTTGAGTGCATTATCTCCACACCATAAGTAATACCAGAATTTAATTCTAGATCCATTTCCCAACACAAGTCTAGTGTGATGAGCAAAAACCCCCACCCTCTTCTAATATGCTTCCAAACTCCCACTCCACATGCCCCATGTACCCCCCTAGTGCTCCACCTCCCCCATAAACCTCCATACTTGGCATCAATTACCAATTTCCATAGAGCTTCTAGTTCCATATTGTATCGCCATAACTATTTTCCAAGAAGGGCCCGATTGAAACCCTCAAGTTTCTAATGCCCAATCCGCCAAATGAAATTGCGGAGCACACCTTATGCCACTTTACTAGATGGAATTTGAATTCATCCCATAATATGCTTCAAAGGAAATCCCGATGAAGTTTCTCAATACGGGTTGCCACGCTCGCTGGAATTGGAAATAAAGATAAGAAATAAGTTGGTAGATTTGACATGGTGCTTTTGATTAAGGTGACCCTTCCGTCTTTCGATAAGTACAATATTTTCCAACCTGCCAATATATGTTCAATCTTCTCAGTTACTGTATCCCAGATAGATATAGCCCTTGATGCAGCTCCCAAAGGAAGTCTGAGGTAACTCATAGGAAGAGAAGAAACTTTACATCCAAGAGAGCTAGCCAAGCACTTCCCATGGAGGAAGATCTGGAGAAACAAGGCGCCCCCCAAAGTGACATTCTTGCTTGGACAGCTTCTCTGGTTAAGATTTTGACAATGAATAATTTAAGAAAATGCAGGGTGATTATAGTGGACTGGTGCTGCATGTGTAAAAGAAGTGGGGAGACTGTGGATCATCTTCTTCTGCATTGTGAGGTTGCTAGTGTTATGGGAAGATGTATTCAAACGAATAGAGCTAGCTTGAGTTATGCCTACCACTGTGGTTGAGCTTCTAGCCAGTTGGGCAAATCTAGGCAGTATTCCACAAATCACAGCTGTGTGGAAGATGGTTCCTATTTGTATTCTGTGGTGCATACGGCGAGAGCGTAATGACCGATGTTTGGAGACAAGGAGCGCTCATTGGAAGGGCTTAGGCTACTTTTTTTAGAACCCTATTTCTATGGGTCAAAGTTGTTGATTTCAACGGCCTTGATTTTCATGATTTTCGTGTTTCTATTTCTCACTCCTAGATAGGTGTCACCTCTTGTATACCATCTTGTGTACTTGGGTTATGCATATTCTTTTAATACAATCATTTACTTATAAAAAAAAAGTTTGGTGTTATGTGTAAGAAAAGTGGGGAAACCGTGGATTATTTACTCTTACTTTGTGAGGTGACCAGGATATTGCAGGATAACATTTTTAAGAGGATTGGAGGGGCTTGGGTGATGCCTAGAAGGGTGGTGGATATTCTTGCATGTTGGAAAGGTCTTCTTGGCACTCCCCAAATTGCTGTTGTATGGAAAATGATCCCTCTTTGTCTTCTGTGGTGTCTTTAGATGGAGAGAAATGGACAGTGCTTTGAAGATCGGGAGTGTTCTTTGGACGAGCTCAAAAGATTATTCTACAGCACCTTATTTTTCTGGACTACTATTATTGACTTCAATGGGATTAATTTTCATGATTTTCTTGTATCCATTTCTAGTTCCTAAATCGTAGATAGGTGTTCTATTTGTATCCCTCCTGTGTACTTGGGCTACGTCTACACTCTTCTATTTATAGAAGTTTATTTTACCTATAAAAAAGATTGTTGAAGTGCACATGGAGAAGCTTAGAACTTTCTTTTACAATACTTTGTTCTTTGGGTAGCTTCGATAGATTTCAAAGGCTTAACTTCCACAATTTTCTTTTTTCGATTCCTTTTTTCTAAATCTCATCTCATCTCAACATCCAAACATCACTCGAACACAAACATTTTCCATTTCAAATTTTCAACTTTTTCATCTACTCATTACAACTTTTCCAAACTTCTAAACAAAATACAAAAAATAATTCAACTTTTTTAAATCCCCTATTCTAACAATATTTTAACTCTATTATATTTTTATTCAATTTTTTCTCTCATTTTCTAAAACTCCATAAAACATCTTAACTCAAACTATTTCACTACTATTCACAAATCATTTTACTACTATTAACAAATTTTTCATCTAATCTCATCTTAACATCCAAATGAGGTCAGTGTTCTCCTGTATACTACCTATGTACCTGGACTATGCATTTTGCATTTTTTAATAAAAGCTACGATTACTTATAAAAAAAAAAAAAAGTATAAATGGCTGCCGCTCATTGATTATCAATAAAATCATCACTTATTATTAAAATAAATGTATACTTCTTGTGTATTAGGGGTAACAACCTATTTCTTCATTAAAATTTTGTCTTTCTCATCTTCTCTCATCAATAGATTATTCTTTACCGATCCAAAAGAAATTTCTTATTCATAAAAAAAATTTCAAAAAATAAGTTGAAACCTTTGTTGTCTGTGTCTAGGTTTTGAATAAAACCATTTCTTAATCTTCTTCCATACATTTGGATTTTGATCTTTCTGTATTTTTTTATGTTTGGTGTACATGTTTTGTCCTATTATAAGGAAATTTCTTTGACCTATTAAAAAGTAATCGTTACATTAAATGGACTAATTTTATAATCAACTCGAAGTTTAAACATCAGTATTAGTTGTTAATTTTTGTTGATCAAATTTTTGCAGTGGTTGGCTATTCTCAGCTACGAAACTTGTGAATCCTTTCTTTGCCCTTCTAGACCCAGAGTCTGCTCACAGACTAGCTGTCTCAGCTGCAGCTCGTGGTTGGGTTCCAAGGGAGAAGAGGCCTGATCCATCAAATATAGGGCTACAAGTTTGGGGGAGGAACTTCTCCAACCCTATAGGTCTAGCTGCTGGCTTTGATAAGAATGCTGAGGCTGTTGATGGGTTGCTTGGTCTAGGCTTTGGCTTTGTAGAAGTTGGCTCTGTCACCCCTGTTCCACAGGAGGGCAATCCAAAGCCTCGTATCTTCCGATTGCGTCAGGAAGGGTAAGGATGTATATCTTATGTTATTTCTCAGATTCTGATTGCAGATCTTGTTTTTCTATACAGTATCATTATTGTGAATTGAAACACCTTTCTCCCCTTTATTGCAAATTTTCTATGCACTTTGGAAAGTATGTGAAGGTTCTTGCTCATTCAAAAGTTTTGAGGTCTGATAGGTTAACTTCTCTAAAAATCTCTTCTGATTTAAGTGCTGCCAAACTGCTTGATCTTTTGGCCAGTGCTATCATAAACCGGTGCGGTTTCAATAGTGAAGGAATTGTTGCTGTTGCAAAGCGGTTGGGTGCCCAGCATGGTAAGAGGAAGTTAGATGAAACTTCAAGCCGTTCATCTTCCTCTACTGATGAAGTCAAACATGGAGGCAAAGCTGGACCTGGCATTCTTGGGGTCAATCTGGGAAAGAATAAGACAAGTGAAGATGCTACTGCAGATTATGTACAAGGGGTTCATACATTGTCCCAGTATGCCGATTACTTGGTAGATATTCTTTTTTTTATGAATGCTTGGTAGATATGTTTTTATCTGTTTAATCACGGTTAATCTGTTTCTTTGGTTTTTAGTTATAGATTTTAGCATTTTAGTTGTACATAATAAGTAATGGAGTTATGTATCTTTTTTTGGATCATCATGGATACTTGCTGCATTAACCATATGCTTTCCCTGTCTGGCAAAATGAAATATTCTGTAAGTCTTTATAGTTCTAACAATTTAAATTTCAATTGTTGACAGGATAAAAAAATAAAAAAAATATACCAATTTCCTCTCTGTAGGTGTGTGTCAGTTGGCTTTTATTTTTGATAGTATACAAGTAATTCTTTCTTAGACCAATGCTAGATATATCTAATGTTGCTAACTAGATGTAATTAGGTGTCTCACTTTGTATACTTCCTGTGTACTTGGGCTTGCCTAGTTTCATTCTATTCAATAAAGCTACTTATTTACTTATTAAAAATATATATATATCTAATGTTGCTAGGGAACATATATATTCATGGAATAGTTCTAAGTTGAGTATACTTATAAAAAATAGTTCTTAGCTGAGTATATGGAATTATCAGGTCTTATTAGGTCTAATTACATGAATGTAAACAATAATTTTCCCAAAACATATATGCTTATAGAGTTCAAAAGATTAAAAAAAGAAAAAATCAGATAAATGAGGGAGACATTGTGGCAGTTGAGTTCATCCTTTGGTATCCTGTTCCTCGCACTCCTCATGTTCTACCACTTTGACTCAAACCCTTGGCTCACAAAATCATACCCATCAAACCATTGGCGCATGTGTGCCGCCACAACACAGAAATGGATTAGGTCAGGTTGATTTACACCAATGGAGAAATCGATGACAAAATAATAGTAGTGGCTGATGGGCTCAGCCACAATAATGGTGCTACCATAATCATATCTAAAAAGACTACATAGGTGAAATTTGCAAAAATGGTTTAGAGTCTGCAGCAGGTTGATAGTAGTAAAGCAGCAAGTAGGGATTTTTTTTTTTTAAAGGTTGCTGGTTTTATGATTTTAGGCTGCGTTTGGATCCCCAACTCATCCCAACTCATCTCAACTCATCATTACACCTTTTTCAAATCCCAATACAAAATATAATAAACAATTCAACTTTTTCAAATCTCAAAACAACTTTAATATTAAAAAATAATATTCTAACAATATTTTATCATCTCAACTCAACTCACTTCAACATCCAAACTTACCCTTAATCTATTGATGGGTAGGAAAAAAGGAGAAAAATTAGGTTTTTGGAAGAGAATATGGAGGAATGATAATTGTTTGGAATCTGTGGTATTGTGGTAAATCAGGCAAAAAATTGTTAAATATGAAGTCTTTCTGTTTGCTTTTTGTTATTTTGGGTCTTGAAGAACCTGATGTGGATGATAAATTGTATTCGAGGGGTTATTTTATCTGGCTTTTATTGCAAGCTCTAAAATTTGGGCTTTTATACATTTGCGTGTGACTAAAAATTTGACATTAGTGGAAATCCCCAACTCCAAATATGTCTTTACTTGGATGATGATGGCATTAGTCTCAAGTTTAAGAAAAATTAAAACAATGTGATGGGATGAAGTTAGGTCTTTACCCTTTGACCATATGAAAAAAAGTGGGAGAGATGAAAACTTGAAGTACAAGTCCATGAAAGAAAATCAGTCCATTTCTTTTTTGATTATTGTTGGTGAAAGCTTTAGGCACACTCGAGCACAAATGCTGTTTAGAGCATACAATAAAATATAGAAAGGTTTAGACAACAAGATGGCAATATATGTAATTTATTAACTCAATTTATTAGCGTATCATGCAAAATGAAAATCACTTAATGAGCTAATTACATAAAATTTAAATGTAACATTTTCTATAATTCTCTTGTGCTTTACTAAATATGCACGTCTATCATATTTGATTTCCATAATCAAATTAAAGTACATGTTGAATGAAGATATACCAATCAAATATAAATTAAAGTACATAGGTATTGACTTATGTGCTAACAGAAGCAATCAAATATAAATCATATAGAAAGCCAACTTGGACTACTATATCGGGTTCAAAGTATATTCAACAAATGTGACATGTGACTCCATGGCACAGAAATTATATATCAACTAAATATTTAAGAATATTTGTTTACCTCATTTTCTGCACTTTAAGCTGATATATGCTTCACTTTTGGTAAGCAGAGCACTTAGGCCTTGGTGCACTGTTTTACCAACAATCTTTCTGGTGCCAAACCAGGACCTAGAATTCTTTAGCAATATGGAGACATCATCCAATTACTGCAATTTAGATGCTTATAGCACAACCCCAAGGGGTGGCGTAGTGGTCCTGAGGCGAGCCGTATGATCTGGACGTCTTGGGTTCGAGACTCCACACTCTTTGGACCATCGGACTGGGGAATTTCCTTCTTGAATTATGCAATGTACACTTGCGAGAAAGTGATCAAAGACGATATAATTGGGGGGGGGGGGGGAGTTTGAAAAAAGCCTCAATGCAAACCTTTATTGCTCTTATCCCAAAAAACAAAACCCCAGTGTGGTAGGGGTAAAAGATTATTGGTGGCATGAATCTCATGAATTTCTTGTATCACTAAAATAGCACACATAGGCGTTGCTCTTTTTTTTTTTTTTTTGATTGGTAAAAATTAAGATAAGGGATGGGCGCTGCTCTTTTATGTGTCCCATATACTTGTGCTCTTGCCTATTCTTATGATCAATGAGATTTTGTTTACTAATAAAAAAAAATTGATGACTTTGATTGGATACTTTACTAGGCTGATATTTTGTAATAAAATGTTACACACCAAACTTCCCAATCATGGACAGCTCTAAGAAATGTGACATTCCATTGGGGAGTGCCGTTAGATTGGTCAAGGAGGTTCACAATCGAGGCTTCCTTCATTCTCGCTATACCAAAGAAGTTTGGATAGGCTTCCTTAATTGCCCTGTCACCACACCATATGTCATGCTAGAATTTGATTCGGGACTCGTCACCTGCCTCAAAATGGGTAAAACTTGAAATTTTAGTCCATCCTCATCTAATGTGCTCCTAGAGCCTCACCCCATATGATCCACTCACCTCTTTTGAGCACCAACCTCCCCATGCTCTACCATACTTTGAGTCTAAAATTGTTCTCCAACTAGCTCCATGTTCTATGGGATATCTCCATAGCCATTTACCCAACAATGTCTTATTAAAAAGCTGCAAATTTTGGATACAAACCTCCTTCAGAAATTGGGGAACAAACGGGCCAATTTACCAAATGAAATTTGAACACATCATTCATCCCTCCCCGTAGGAAATCCCACTGTATTTTCCCCATACGGCAAGCCACCTTTAATGGAAGCAGAAATAATGAGAGAAAAATGTCAATAGGTTGGAGAGGGTACTTTGGATGAGTGTGACTTAGCCACCTTTTGATAACTACATCTGCTTCCAACTAACAAGTTTCCGCTCCATCTTTTCTAAGACATCATCCCAAATGGACATCAATTTGTAATAGGCAACCAATAGGAGGCCCAGATGTCTCCTGGGTAAATGAGATATCTTACATCCCAAGATAAAATCCATACTATCCACATTATACACTTGCCCCATTGGAACTCCATCTGATTTGCCCAAGTTCATCTTCAATCCAAAAATGACTTCAAGGCATAGAAGGAGAGCCCTCAATGCACAAATATCATCATGGCTGGGCTCACAAAATAGCAGGGCATTGTTGACGAATAAAAGATGAGATATATTGAGAGAGCCAGCATTTGCCTTCCACACTGAGAAGCAAGATATAAAAGATGCCTCTACGACACCAGCTATCATTTTGCTAAATGCTTTCATTATGAAAACAAATAGTAATGGAGATAAGGGATTCCCTTGTCTCAATCCCTATGAGCTTTGAAAGAAATTGCTTGGTGTGCCATTAATCAAGATGGAGAAGCATGCAATAGAGATGCAATGTTTTATCCATGAGCACCACTTCACCCCGAAACTGCATCTCTCAAGCATATAGAGGAAGAAGCTCCAATTGACTCGATCATAAGCTTTTTCCATATCTACTTTGAAAAGAAGCCTTGCCCCTCCCAAATTGAGTCTTCTATCCAAGTATTCGTTGGCAATAAGCACCACATCGAGTATTTGCCTCCCCTTAACAAAGGCATTTTGGGGATTTGATATTACTTTCTCCACCACCATGCTTAACTTGTTCGCCTAGACTTTAGATATGATTTTATACAGGGCAATAATCTTTAACCTTAACCACACCCAATTTTTTTGGAATAAGAGCAATGAAGGTTTCGTTGAGGATTTTTTCTAACCTTCCATTTTCATGGAATTCTTGAAAGAATATCATCCGTGATCACTTCCCAACAAGACTAAAAGAATGCCATAGCGAAACCATCCGGACTTGGAGCTTTATCACCCACCATGTTTTTTAACACTTTCCGAACCTCCATTTCTTCAAAAGGCCTCTAAAGCCATCCCTTTACTTGTGGGTTGATAGTATCAAAGGTAAGTCCATCTAATCTCGGTCGCTAGGAAAATTGTTCCGAAAGCAAATTCTCATAGTAGTTGACTATGTGATCCGTGACCTTGGTTTGGTTAGTGGTAGTCACCCCATCTACCAACAACATATCAATGGTGTTGTCCCTCCTGTGTGAGTTAGCCACCCGATGAAAGAACTCGGTACATTTATCCCCCTCCTTTCAACCATAGGGCTCTTGACATTTATCTCCAAGATATCTCTTCCATGAGAAAGACCCTCTCAAGTTCTACTGCACTTGAGTTTTGCGAGCCCTTTCCACTTCTAACATTTCCCTTACCTCCGATATGTTCTCCAAACCCCCAAGTTCCTCCAAGAGTAGCTTCTTCTGGCCTTCCACATTACCAAACTTCGGTTCATTCCAGCTCTTCAAGTCTTTTTTCTGTGCCTTCAATTTACATGCCAGAATATAACTTGGAGTTCCTTGCAGTTGATAAGAAGTCCACCATTGTTTAACTTGGTCAATAAAGCCTCTGATTTCAGCCTCATGTTTTTGAATTTGAAGTACCTTGAACCTCCTTGTATTCCTCCACAGTCAAGAAGGATGGGAAAGTAGTTTGAACATAGTCGGGGTTGTCTCTTTTGAATGAGATTTGGATAATGGGTTCCCCAATCTGAAGAGACCAATAATCTATTGATATTCGACCAAGAAGGATGTTACGGTTGCTCAACCAAGTGTTGGAACTATCTGCAAGAGGGATATCTAATAGATCTTGATCAGAAATTAAATTAGAAAAGTCTACCATAGCTTAATTGTAGTTGGGACCACCCGATCTTTCACTCGAGAAACGAGTGACATTAAAATCACTACCAATACACGAAGGCATATCCCATATGCTACATAGCCCAGCCAACTCATTCCATAATAGTCTTCTTGCTTGATCTATATTAGGACCATAAACACCTGCGAAGTACCATTGGAAGCCATCCTCAACATTCTTAAACGAGCAAGCCACCATGAAATCTCCCATGCCATCCTCCACCTTTTCCACCACCCATTTATCTCACATCACTAGAATGCCCCTCGATGCTCCATTGGAGGGCAGATAGTGCCGACCCACCTGACGACATGCCCACACTCCTAATGATGCTTAAAGAGATCAACTCCAATTTCATTCCTTGTAAACATATAATGTCACCTTGCCACTTGTGTAGTTGATTTCTGATTGTGAGGCGCTTCTCCTTCTCATTCAGCCCCCTTACATTCCAAGAAATGATTTTTGGCTTCATTGTACAACCTCCTTTGCCCTTCACATTGCTCTCCCACAATTCGAACTCCCTTCACTTGGCCCCATCATTAACTCTCCAATTAAGCCGTTTGAGCTCCCTAGGTCACTCTTAAATTGTAACCACTTTTCTTATCTTCAGCATATACCTGAATCATACTCCTCTGTTGTATGAATTTATTTCATTTTTTTCTTTTAGGAAGAGCTTGATTTTTGAAGTTCCACCATTAAGTATTCAGCAGATGATTGTATAAGGATGTTTATACTTCAGTTGCTTTTGAAGGATATATAAACATGAAGAAATTTTATTTGGAAGCGATATCGATTTAATAAGAGAGAAGTGTTTACTAAGGTTGTTAAAGCTAAACTCTGGAGGATGAAGGATTGTTTATCAGTGTTGTACAGCCTTAGAGCATGCCTGGAACTGATTTTCCAACAGCGGAATCTTGCCCCATATATTTGTGTTATTCCTTGAGAAAATGTTTCAATTAGTATTTCATGATCTAGAGGTCAAGAGGATTTAGTGTCTCTTCAGCTGTTTTCAGGTTTATGTTCTGTTTCTCTAATCTGACAATGCATGTGTTATTGTTCTGTAGGTTATTAATGTTTCATCACCCAATACCCCAGGATTGCGGAAGCTTCAGGGAAGAAAACAATTGAAGGACCTTGTAAAGAAGGTAAGGTAGTCATGGCATGATCTGACCTTTTTTCCCTATAAAATTAACCGAGTTTGCAGCCACAAGTTAGATCTTGTTATGTTTTCTTTTTGTCAAGGTTCAAGCTGCTCGTGATGAAATGCAATGGGGCGAGGAGGGTCCACCTCCTTTGCTTGTGAAAATTGCTCCAGACCTGTCTAAAGAAGATCTTGAAGATATTGCAGCAGTAAGGATGAGTGCATGATTTTTAAAATACTCCTCCATTTCATAATATAATGTTATAATGGTTCCTCCTCTATGATTGCAGGTTGCCCTTGCTCTCCGCTTGGATGGATTGGTATCAATTTTTCCCATTACAAACTTTTCGCTTTTTTCCATATCTAGCATTGCTTGTGTGTTCTCTCTCTCTCTCTCGTGCTTGTTATTGTTGCTTGACTAGGCTTTGATGGTAGCGTTAGGAGGACCAACTTTGTGAAATGACATAGGAGTTCCATAGATGATGCTGTAACTACATTGCAATTGGAGAAAACCGTCCTTAATTTGATCAGCAGCAAACTTCAGGTCTGCCATGATTTTGTACAAACTTCTGCAAAA
>QEOT01124219.1:0-69875 GCA_003123785.1 Pterocarya stenoptera | reverse complement strand
AAAAATAAAACCCCCCCCCCCCCCCACAAGGAAAATAAAGAAAAAGAGAAAAATAAAGAAAATAAAAAGGAAAAATTTGAGTTATTTTCATCTGCAGGTTTGGAATCATGACTTCTTTTGGGATAGCATGCAACCTGGAGGAGGGAACATGCCGAAACTGGGTGTTCTTCAGCAGATTGAAAAGGACTTTGGTTCATTTACAAATTTCAAAGAGAAGTTTGTAGAAGCAGCGCTCACGCTATTCGGCTCTGGCTGGGTTTGGCTTGTTTGTAAGTCCTTAATATAGTTGATTTGTTAAGCAACAACGGTGTGTTTTGGAGTTCTGATTTTGTTATCACGTATAATTTTACAAACATGACAATTAGGTTTTCCCTATATTTAACTATATAAATGGGAATATGTGAAGGAAATTGTGTCACTGGCTAAAGGTATTGTCAGATAGATTGGCACACTGACTTTAACTTCAATTTTTTAAACTTACGTCCAGGCCTTTCTGGCCTGTTCAGTCTTCTGCTACATGAGTTTGACTCTTAACTTGTTCTGCTATAACGGGCTTGTCTATTTCATCTTTTTATTTTTAAATAAGTAATTCATCTTTTTGTAAACTTATGTAAAAAGATAAACGTTTTATTCTTTGTTAAATTCAAGATTTAGTATCATACTAAATGCTGCTGAACTTTTTACCATTTGTTGTTACCATTTTGGTTTGTTCTTTCTTTTATTTAACAGGGCCATAGAATTTCCTTTCATTTTTCTACTGCTTTAACCTGACTGGTCCACTTGATAGTTTTAACCTTATCATGTGTCAAGACACGATATAATTTTACATTAATTTGCTGCTTGATTTCTTTAGATTTTCGAGTTTAGAAATTAGGACTTCTGTTTTTTCTTTGGGTGTATGTTCTTGATGGAATCATGCCTGACCAAAGAATTGACGAGACTCTTCCATATATCTTTGCTGTGGTTCTTTGCTCTTTTGTTCTCTTTTATTCTCTAGTTCAAAGATCTTTTCTTGTATAATTGCCTCATGTTGGGGACATGCATCACTGTACCAAGACTGGACCAATTTCAACTTTTGGATCTCACGCTTCTTGGTGAAGATGCCTCACTATGTTTATGATAGCTATGAGTGGCAAATGCAGATGATACATTTCTTGATTATTTTCTCGAGGGAAACATCCATAACTGGGCAAAGAGGGAGGGGGAGAGAGAAGGCCTTGGAAATTTAATAAACTTTGACACGTGTGGTACTCAATTTGAGGATTAAAGACCACATTGGATAAGAATTTACTTCGGGCAAGAGGGAGGGGGATTAGAGTGTTAGACTAACAATTGTTCATCATCAATGTTTTACATCTCCATCTATATTCCTCCATTTTCTTTTTCTATTTCAAGTCTCAGATTATTAAGCACTAAAATCACAGTTTGGAATATATGCTCATATTAGAAAGTAAAATTTTCTTTTTTAGGTTCGAGATTACATAGAAAATAAAAATATAATATGTTTCCAAGTGTTTGTGCTGAGATTAGACTGTTGTTGTTTGTTTGACTAGTGAAGAGAGAAGAGAGACGACTTGCCATAATTAAAACATCAAATGCCGTTTGCCCACTTGTTTGGGATGACATAGTAAGTAAATCCCTCTTTCCTATATCAGATTCTCCAGTCTCTATCTTACCAATTGTATTAATCTTCTCTTGTGCAGCCAATCATCAGTTTAGACATGTGGGAGGTATGTAAATGATCTCTCTCTCTCTCTCTCTCTCTCTCTCTCTCTCTCTCTCTCTCTCTGTGAGGGGGAGTTCTACCGTAGTTTTGTTATTTAGCTGCAAGATGCTGATAATGCTGCTGCTTGCTTTCTTGCAGCATGCTTATTATCTGGATTACAAGGTAAGCATTACTTCATTACCATTTTCTCACCACCACGAGGCCCTTCCATAATGATCCATGTGCTTTTTCTATACAGAACGATAAAGGCAAATATGTGAATGTGTTTATGAACCACCTTGTGTCTTGGAATGTGGCAATGGGACGCATGGCCCGTGCTGAGGCATTTGTGAATTTAGGCGAACCTAAAATTCCTATTGCTTGAGATGTTTCCAGCCAAGAATCTACAACTGAACGGTTTCATTATGCTTTCCAAGTTATTTTAGGTTAGAGGTTTGGAATTTGACAGTGGCAGAGCTAGGAGATACTTTTGGAACACCATTGAGTAGTTGCCCAGATGATATCTGTAGAATGTCTCCACTGACCGCAATGTATGAGATGCATGTAACCAAGGCACTCAATGGTCTGCTTGGAGAAAGTGCACAATGGTAGAAGAACACGCTTTTTGATGCAGTGATTTTGTAATGTGTTCCTAGAAAGAAACATAATTTTTTTTTATAAGTAAACGATTATATTAATAACAATGGGCATAACCCAAGTACACAAGATGGTATACAAGAGGTAACACCTATCTAGGAAGAAACAAAAGATACAAGAAAGTCGTGAACATCAAGGCCATTAAAATCTACAGCTATGACCCATAGAAATAGAGTTCTAATAAAAAGATCTAAGTTCCTCTATTTTGCGATCCTTATCTTTGAACGTCCGATTATTTCGCTCATGTCACAAGCACCACAAAATAAAAATATGAATCATCTTCTACACAGTTTTGATTAGTAGGATACCTCTTAGATTTGTCCAACTAGCCAATAGCACTACCACTGAGGCAGGCATAACCAAAGCTAAGTCTAATTTGTGAAAAACTTTATCCCATAACGCTCTAGCAAGCTCACAATGCAGTAAGAGATAATCTATAATCTCGCCAGTTTTCTTACACATGCAACATCAATCTACTATGATTGTCTTATGTTTTTGCAAGTTATTCATCGTCGAAATCTTACCCAGAGAATCTATCCAAGAAAAAAATGCCTCTTTGGGAGGTGCCTTTGCCAAATCCTTCTCTATAGAAACTGAATGTTTTGCGATTATATGAGAGACTTATAGAAAAAGTGAACCGGGAATGTGCCTATACCTTTGGGTACCCACCATAGCAAGTCAACACCTTGAGTGCTCAATGTCATGGAATGCAAGAGACTAAAATATTCCTCAAAGCTGCCAACTTCCTAATCTTGGGTCACCTTATTGAAGTTGATGTTCCATTGGATTTGATCCCCAGATATCACCATAAGATCAACCATTGAAGCTTCTTTCTCACTTGTAATAGGAAAACTTAAGAGAATGATTCCTTTAGGGCATTATTCCAACACCAAAGGTCGCTCTAGAATTTTATTCTATAATCATCCCCTAACACGAGTCCAATGTGATGAGTAAAAACCCTCCACCCTCATCTAATGTGCTTCCAATTCCCACCCCATAAGCTCCACTTACCTCTCTAGTGCACCAACCTCTCCTCACACACATGTCCATATTTGCAGTCAATCACCAACTTCCATAGGGCTTCCAGTTCCATATTATATCGCCACAACCATTTTCCAAGTAAGGCCCGATTGAAAATCTTTAGATTTCTTATTCCCAAGCTACCATATGAGATTGGGGAGCATACTTCATCCCAACTGACTAAATAGAATTTGAATTCATCCCCCATGCCACTCCATAGGAAATCACGATGAAATTTTTCCATCCAGGTTGCCACACTTGTTGGAATTGGGAATAGATAATGAAAGGCTTACTACCCTCCTACCACCTTTTTACTACTCCATAGTGTATTTGAATTTTTTTTATTTTCTTTTAAATATTTTTTTAACATCCTTAATCATTAAGAAAAATTAAAAAAAAATATACAACATCACTAATAATTACTTCCTTAACCATTAAGTAAAAAAAATTATAAAAAAAAAAAAAAAAACTAAAAGGAGTAGTAAATGGGTGGTAGAAAGTAGTAAGTTTATCATTATCCAGTGGGAATAGAAGCTAGAATTGGGAATAGAGATAGGAAATACGTTGGTAAATTAGACAAGGTACTCTTGATTAAGGTGATCCTGCCACCTTTCGATAAGTACAGTCTCTTCCAACCTATCAATTTACGTTCTATCTTCTTGATCATTGTATTCCAGATTGATTTAGCCCTTAAGGCAGTCCCCAACGGAAGACCAAGGTAATTCATAGGAAGAGAGGAGACCTTACATCCAAGAGTGTTAGCTGAGTACTGGATGTTATGAACATTGCCAACTGCCACAAAATTTCACTTTCAAATTTGATGCCTCTTCAAAACAGAGTAGTAGTTCCCTTAGTGCCTAAATCTAGTTTTGGTCTGCCTCACAAAATATTAGTGTCTCATCTACAAACAACAAGTGAGAAACGTTAAAAGTACACCTATTGGGGTAACCAACAAAGAATCCAATCATGAAGAGGAGTGGGGACAATGGGTCCTTATCTTAGACCTCGAGAACTATTGAAGAAACCAATTGGGCTACCGTTCACCAAAATTGAAAATTTTGCCATTGATATGCAATATCTTATCCACAAATATCATCTATTCCCAAAACCACACCTCCCAAGTAGCTAAAGTAGAAAATCTCAATTAGAATGATCATATGCCTTCTCTATATCCAACTTGCATAGGATACCTATATCGGCAGATTTTAGTCTACTATCTATGCGTTCGTTGGCAATGAGAAACTGACTTCAGAATTTGCCTACCCCTTACAAATGCATTTTGAGGTTTTGTGATGATTTTCCCCAATACCTCCCCTAGGCGATTTGCAAGCGCATTAGAAATGATCTTATATACCCCCATTCACAAGACTAATGGGCCTAAAATCCTTAAGCTTCAATGCCCCGATCTTCTTTGGAATAAGTACAATAAAAGCGTCATTAAGGTTTTTTTCAAATTTTACAAAGAACAGTTCCTGAAACACCTTCATTAGATCTTCCTTCACAACATCCCAACATGATTGGAAGAATCCCATAGAAAAATCGTCTAGAGCTAGTGCTTTGTCTTTTACCATTTTCCTCATCACTCCATGAACCTATGTCTCCTCAAAAGGCCTCTCCAACCAAGAGACATTATGTGGCTCAATTGACTCAAAACCTAGTCCATCCAGCTTTGGCCACCACCCCTCTTGCTCGGGAAGCAAATGTTCGAAAAAATCAGCAACATGTTCTCAAATCATAGGGACCTCCATACAAGCCCCACCATCTATATTTAGTATCTCAATGTTATTAGTTCTCCTATGAGAGTTAGCTACTCTATAAAAGAACTTTGTACTTCCATCATGTTCTTTCAACCACAAAAAATCTTGTGTGCCAATAAGGTAACCCTCTCTAAATCTAATACCAACTTTGCCTTCCAAGATAAGTCTTCTGAGATGAGAACCCGACCCTCATGTATCCTCTCTAACTCATGTAGCTCCTCCAACATGGATCTCTTCCATTCACCTATATCACCATAGGAGAGAGTGTTCCAAAGCTTTAGGTCATTTTTTAAAACTTTCAGTTTACATGCAAAGATAAAGCTAAGGGTGCCATGAATATGATGTGTGGACAACCATTGCTTGACCCTATCCACAAAACTTTCAATTTTCAGCCACATATTTTCAAACTTAAAGTAACGACGCCCTTCTTGGATACCACCACAATCCAACAATATAGAAAAATGATCCGAACAAAGACAAGGCAACCTTGACATAGGTCTGGATAATGAATTTTCCATTCTAATGAGACTAAAAATATGTCCAGTCTAGACCATGTCTAATTATTGGACCACGTGAATGTTCCCCCCACGAGAGGAATGTCCACCAAACTCAAGTCGAAATACACTCCGAGAATTCTAACATTGCTGGTCGCAACCTATTTTCTCTTAAACGTTCACTTAGAAACCTTATAACATTAAAGTCCCCACCTATGCACCATGGAAAGTCTCACCAGCTATGAACTCTAGCTAATTATTCCCATAAAAAACTTCTGGTGCTATCCAAATTCAGCCTGTAGATACTAGCAAAAGCCCACAATAAGTTATCTTCCACACTCTTAAAAGAACATGCTATGAGCATCCTCAATGGATTAGCTAAAAGCTAAATCCATTAAGTATTTAGCTATTAGAGCACAAAATGTGATCACAATGGATTAACTAAATTCCAAAGCTATAGTTGCTTTCAAAAGAATCTCCGAATTTGAATGTTACTGTACATGCATCAAATACATATTTTATCAATTATTTATCTCTCCCTTCTTTCTATCACATATTTTATCACAATGGTTGGGTTCATGTGTTGGGGGGCTGGGTTTATGCATTGATATATTAATTTGAGTTAGTGATTTATTAATTAATATATTATAGGTAGAATAGTAAAATATTATAAAATAAAATTAATTAATAATTAAAAAAATTAAATATTTTTGAAATTATTAATTACTCATTACTATATAATGAATAAATGGATAATCCAATGTGGAGATTTGATGTGAATAGCCAAAATCAAATTCATCTTATATTATTTTATTGTTATGTAATGAAAAAATAGATATTCCAATGTGGAGATTTATGTGAATGGAATAGCCAAAAGTCAAATTTCTCTTACATTCATAAAAAAATGTCCTTTAACTTTGGCTAATCCATTGAGGATGCTCTACTGTGAACTCCTCTATGAACTCCTCTATTTTCTCCATCACCCTTCTATCCCACATCACTAAAACACCTCCCGAAGCCTCATCCAATGCTAGATAAGTTCAATCCACATATGAACAGCTCTAAAAAGAACATAAATGAAGTGGGTTTTTTTTTTTAATTTTATTTAGATCACTAATTTTTACTTAATTATGTTGTTTCTAAAAGAGATAACCCTGAGTTATGTGGCCCTGTATGATTAACTGCTTAAAGTTTCATCACCCATCACAACGCTAGGTCAAACTTTATTTTAGGGGTTTAATTTGGGCGAAGCAGCTTACACACAGACCTAAACCCACAGGCATAGCAATATAGATAACATGGACGCTTGCATGTAATAAGAAAAGAAATATTGTGGGTTATATGTTAAATAGTCCATTAGATTTTGGCTCATTTGCAAATTTCTCTTTGGATGATTTCTAAAATTATCATTTAACTTTCTAGGATGTCATGTTTTAAAATGACTTTTATTTATTAGTAAGAAAGTTTATTGATATAAATTGGCATAATTCAAGTGCCCAGGACATACATGTGCATTTCCTAGTCATGATTCTCTAGTGATACAAGAAAGTCATGGAAATTCAAACCATTGAAATATCACTACAAAATAAAAGGCATTGGGGACAGATTATTTACGGCGAGAATGATCATTTGGGACAAAAACAGACTCATTTTCGTAAGAAATAATCATTTTTACAGGAAATAACTAACAACAAATAAGCAGTTTTCTTGTAGTATATATTACAATTAACTAATGGAATAAAGGTTAAAAAAGAAGATTCTAAACTCTTCCATTGACCACTCGCAATCTTCAAAGTTTTTTGCATCCCTCTCCCTCCAAAGACACAACCAAAGACAAGTGGGAATCATCTTCTATATTGCTGAAATTTTTGAATTACCACTTAATTCTCTCCAACTAGCTAGGAACTCAATTACCCTTCTTGGCATCACCCAAGATAGTCCTACTCTAGCAAAAGAATTGTATCATAGGGTTGTGGCCACCTTGCAATGCATAAATAAATGATCTACTCTCTATATTTTTCTTGGAAATGCAACAGTAATACATTATGATTACCCGACGTTTCCTTAGATTAATTATCTATGATGGGGAATTTCTAAGGAGGTTGTCCATGCAAAGAAAGTTGCTCTAAAGGATGCATTGGTCTTCAATATTCTCTTCTATGGAATAGAGTTGTGTTGTTTGTAGTGAGAGATACAGCAAGTTGACAGAGAACTTCCCTTTCTTCGAATGACTCCCAACTATATTGTCTGTCTCTCCAACTCTCACCCTTGTGGAACAGACAAGGTTGAAGAACTCAGTGAATGATTTGTGCAGCTTTGAAGAATGTGACCTTCCATTATGGGACTCCACTAGATAGGTCTAGGAGATCTGCAATGGAAGCATACTGCAACTGCTCTATTCCAAATACACTTGGATAGGCTTCCTTGATGGCCCTATCATCGTACCAAATGTCATGCTAGAATTTGACTTCCTTCACCCACCTCAAACCCAAAGTGTCTCCATGGAGTTCTCTATCCTTTTCTCATGTGTTTTCAAAGCCCAACCCCATGTGCTCCACCCACTTCATTCGAACCCATGCACCCTAAGTATCCCAGATTTTGTGTCAATAACTATTCTCCGTAGAGTCCCCTCTCTAATTGAAATCTCCACACCCATTTCCCTAATAAAGCCCTATAGAAAAATCAAACTCCCAACCCACCTTCTGAAATTGGAGTGCATACTAGGCATTTCAAAAAATGGCCTAGTAAAAACTAATCATCCATCCCCCCTCCCCCATAAAAACCCTCGCCTCAACTTTTATATTTTAGACAAATGAGAAATGCTTTGGGACCTGAATTTGGGTCCCAAAGATGTGTCCCGAATGGTATTTTTTTATTTATTTATTTAGTGATTAAGAAAGTATTTTTAAATAATGTTGTAAATTTTTTATTTTTTTTAAAAGTGTTTATAATGATTAAAAAAAATACATTAAAAAAAAGAAATGAAAAATGAAAAAAAAAAATTGGCATATTCGGTAGATTCTCGGACTACATCTCTCGGGAGATGTAGCCGTACTCTTAGACAAATATATTCTCATCCAACTAGTCAATCTTCTCAATATTGCTTCGATTACTTCATCTCATATAAACATAAAGGAGGCATCCAAAGGGAAGCCAAAGTATTTTGTTGGCAAAGAAGAGACTTTGCACCCCGAGTATGAAAGTCATTTGATGCTTAATGACATTCTTAACTTTCTTTATTAGCTTCTAACCAAAAAGTTATGAAGATGCTTAATGACCAATCATAGCACGCCATTTGTCTAAGGAAAACTCTTGAAGCACGGACCCAAACACACACACGGGATCGACACAAACGAAGATAGACATTGGGTTCATCATGTGTTCTGTTTTATGCGTGGGCTCGTGCATGTAGCTCGGTTTTTTTTAATGTAAAATAATTGTTTTAATCAATCATGTTATTAAAGTGCATAAGAAATATATAAAAATAATTATATGTAACAGAACTCTCAAACTGAAAACACAAAAAAGGATGATGGGAGTCAAAATATTAATCCGGGCCATTTTCTCTAATAGATTGAATAAATGACTGCCAACCATGACGGTTTAGAAGTTTCTAACTAATTAATGTTTCAAGAAATATTATGTTGTATTTTGTTATTGAACCCGACTTAACTCATTTCAATTCATCTCAAATCAATCATTAATGAAATTTATTATTTTTTTAATTTCTCATAAAAAAATTAAACTCAACTCAACTCAACTCAACTCAACCTACTTCATATATTTCAATTTAAAAGTTAAACTCATATCGATCTAAAAAAGTTAAACATGTTTCAATAAAACTTATAAAATATTACTATTTACAATTCAACTAAACTAATCTCAACCTTCATACTCAACTCAAGTCATCTTTAATAGATCTGAAATGTAACGAGTGGCAAGGGAGTTTTCGTAAGAAAATAATCTATTACCTAAATAAAGGTGATTTTATCGTACACTTATTTAAAAAATAATATCACAAAAAAAATTTTAAATATATATATATTACTTCATGTAATACATTAAATTTATTTTATAATAAAAATAACGTTATTACAAAATTCTTTTAGCATTTCTTAAAAAAAAAAAAAAGTTTGGTCCGGCGCTGCAACTCTCGTTGGTGCATTTTGTTTCTCTCAAACCCCATTCCCAGCATCTGGTTGGCGCACTGAATCTGAAGCACCCTCGGACATCAGAAACATGCTTCTTTTTTCCTTCCCTCAGTGAATTTTCTATCATTTCGAAAGTTTTCGTCAATTTCCTCAGGTCGTCCGAGACACTTTTTTTCTGGAAAGAGTAAGCTCTCAGTAATCAGGTAATTCTTAATCAAGCTTTACCACGATGAATTAATTTGATGAGTTTTGGATATGATGTCAATGCGTTTGCTTAGATTGTTGGGTTGTGATATATTTAGTGTGCGGTTGAATGGAGAAATGAGAACGGTACCGTTTAGTTCCGGAGAAAACCTTAGGTGTTTTCGCAGAAAAGTTGAATTATTGAGTATGATATATTTTGTGATTGGGAAGCTTATAAAATGTGAATTCTTCATTTTGACTGGGTATTTGGGTTTAATTGAAATGACCATAACGAGATCATAAGATTCAAATTATTTGTATTTTTCTATGTACAGTAATTTCCATGTGACTTGGTTCATTTGATGAATTCTGGGTTGTGATTTTGTATTCTGCTTTTGAAGAGAATAATCATAACTATTATTTTGTTTGCTGAGGAAACTTTGTAATAGACAGTTATTTGGAAATTATTTTTCTAGTCCCTAAATTGTAACTAGGTGTTCACTTTTGTATACTTCCTGTATATTTAGTACACCTATTTACTTGATTCAATAAAATTTCATTCTTATTCAAAAAAAAAAAAAAGTTATTTGGAAATTTGGGTCTCAGGTTTTGCCTTGTGGGCATTGAGAAAATGAATTCTCTACTCAAGTGAGAGTGAAACAGCTGCTAGAATTAGTTCATTTGAAGACGTGAAAAAACTAATGCTCAGGTTCTTTTCTCCTGGTTTTTGCTCACTGTCATTTCTATTCTTAGTTCTTTCGTTTGGTAGACAAATGTTCTCCTCTTCCTGTTCTTTTTTGTTAGGCAAAAAAATAATTGAAAAGGCTGAAGATTATATGTTTTTTGGCTTTGATCTTGATAACATTTTAATGCCAATTTATTGTGTTGTAAATGTTGGAAGGCACCAACGGATACCATGTTAATTGCTGTAGTGCTAGTTAGTGTAGTGTTAGCTACTGACAGATCTCATTTATGGTCTCAAATCTGCTAGAGAAGGCAAATATTAAAAACTTTCCAAAGTGGAACTATATTTAGACTTGTACAAAGCAGGTGGAGCTGCCTTGAATTGCATAGAAAGCTGTTGGTCGTTTTTTTATTTTTGGATTCTAGAAGCTCTTTCCCTTGATTTAAGTCAAGGCATTCTTTTTGAACCCATAAATTCAACCTAAAGGTTTATATGGGCTTCAAGGCAGCCCTTTCTGCGCTGTACAGGTCTATATATTGTCCCAATTTGGCAAGTTTTTAATACTAAGCCTTCTATAGCAAATTTTTTACCATAAATGAAATCTGTCAGCATTTATACTACATTAACTGACACCTAAATACAAATCGGCATATAAAACACAATAAAACTGAAATTAACATGATACCTATTGGTGCCTATCAACATTAAACACAATCAATCAGTACTAACACAATATTAATATCAAATTTTTAAGAAAAATAAAGCATAATGAAAGAAAATTATAGCAAATTAAGTCCTTAGAGCTCGGGTATGGCATGGTGTCTTCATATATGACAATAAAATCACTGGGAATTTTAGGAATGTACTCTGGTATTAGAATAAGCATATGGGGATGTGTACTGTGTTCATATGTGACTATAAAAGATCACTAGAAATTCTAAACATGCTACTCTAGTATTAGAATAGTCATGTGTGATGATAGGCTCTCTAGGAATTTGTTATCTAGGTTTTTTACCTCACTACTTGCTTGGATGCTAAGGATGCCTCGATTGTGGTTTCCAAGACCACTGTTGAGCGAAGGGACCTAATTTCAACCACTAATCAGATAATTGGGTAAACAAACTTTACATCCCAAAAAAAATTTTCAGTGTTGTTGACAAGGTTGAAAGTGAAGTTTTAAGTAGGCCTCAATGCAGAGCTGCCCCCAGCTCATGCTGGGGTGGTGGAGGTGTCATGAAGATCTAGAAGTGTGCATGGCATAAATGGAAGCCTCCAAAACTGTTTGGATTTCGTAGAAAATGGACCCAAGTAGAATAGCCATTAACTGACTGGATAACCGAGAACCATAATTTGTCCTCAAGACTAGGTTCTTTGATAATAGATAGGGATCAGCTTCCAGAAAGATCAGTGAATGGTTGGGTATGATTTATTTTATTAATGGATGAAAGCTTAGACTAACCAGTAAAAGTCACTTGCACCTTCACTGACATCTCTAAATGAAAACTATTAAGAATAATCTTCCTCATCTAATTTGCTATTCGAGTTTACTTATAAAAAAAAAAAGGAAATTTGCTATTCGAGTTTTCTGCAGTTGAATTTTATAAAATTGCGTTTGACTGTAAATAAAGGAAAAGGCCTTGATCTGTCTATTTTACTTACATAAAAAAATAAAATAAAATGTTTCTATTTTATGGCGTTCAAGAAACTAAAACTGACTTTTTATGTTTTATGCTGTTTTGGTTTCCCATAAAAGAAATATGGACAGTGTAACAACCCAAGGAAATCTCAAGTTACATTTGGGCCAATTCTCCAAAAGGACTTGTCAAGGTTATAATGAGCCCCTTAGAATCATTATAAAGGGCTTAAACATCTCCCTCCCAAGCAATGTGGGATCTCATCTAGCATCTTCTTGTACATAGTTCAAGGTATTACAATCTTACACCCTTAAATGTCCAACATCCTCACCAGGCCATTCCATCATTGGCGGCACCGCTCAAGTCCCACAATTCTTGTTAGATTTGGCTCTAACATCATTTATAATGACCCTAGGAAAGCCCAAGCCACATCTGGGCCCATACTTTAAAATGACTAGTCAAGGTTACATATGAAATTTCTTGGAATCATTATAAAGGGCTTGAACTTCTCCCTCCCAAGCAATGTGGGTTCTGATTCACCACCTTCATGTACACAATCGTAGGTATTATGGAGAAAGTGCATAGAAAGAATCTAGAATCTTTCTATGGAGTCAATTGTTGCATGATTCCATTTTTTAAATTTTTTTCCTTTTTAAACCAGAATTATTCATATAACTGAGGAGGTTCTCTTGTTTCTTTTTTGTTATTTTCTTGGAATATAAGTAAATATATATCTTTAGCCTCTTACAAACTGTCAGAAAATTATACTTTTTTTCCCATTCAGTGAGAAACATTTCCTTTCTAATATTACTGATAGATGATCCAAGATAGCAAAATCATTGTGCTTTTAGGTTCCACGAGGAGATCAATGTCGACTAATCCCATGTTTTCAACTCTTATGTTTTACCCAAAGTACATCTCAGTCATATAGATCCATTCCCAAAACTACTTCTGAGGTTGTGTCTATGATTCTTTCACTCTTAGTGTAGTAGTCCCCTCATGCCTTTGATAAGGTTCTGAGCAGTTTGTTCATGGTTTCATACCAGTTCAATTCTATTATTTTTTATGGTGAGTGGTATGAATTATGTAAGGGCCCCTCCTCATTCCATCAGATGTCTTCATGGCTACACTAGCTTACCTTTTTTCCATTTTACCTTGAAAGTGTTGTGCTTTCTTGCAGACGCCATGTTGGAGGATGATAATAGGCAATTTTGAAGCACTGCATCTGTACAGTTTGTACACAGGTCTCTAAACTCTTGTTGTGATCTTAGTTCCATTTTGTAGGTGATCTCCTACTTAAAGCATCTCGGGGATGATTTGGAGATTCATTTTTCAGTGCCAATGTTTTCATGATCTAGCCTGTTGCTGAGATAGCTAAATGCTAGAGGTCTCACTACATTGCATCTGAAACAAATTAATTCCATTTATTTTCCAAAAAATGACAGAAATCTTCAGTTACACAGCTTACAGTCAGTTATCTCAGATGTTCCTTGCAATACTCTTCTTTCACAGTTCTGAATACATTTTAGCAGTTGCCATGCATGGGAGATCAAACATCACCCTTAAGTCTCTTCTGATCAGCAAAGCCTACCTTTTGGCAATGTTATTTTCATTGCTGGAGTACTTAATTGAAATTGTATTGTTTCCTGGGTTGAAAGAACACTGGTGGCTAAGCAACTTGGGCCTGGCAATAGTTATAATTGGCGAAGTCATACGGAAAGCTGCAATCATAACAGCTGGTCAGGCATTCACACATCTTATCAAGGTCTATCATGAGGAGCATCACAAACTGATTACTCATGGAATCTATAGGTTTATCCGACATCCTGGATACTGTGGATTCTTTTTCTGGTCTGTTGGTACTCAGATAATGCTTTGTAATCCCATATCAACAATTGCATTTGCAATTGTTGTTTGGCGCTTCTTTGCGCAAAGAATTCCATATGAAGAGTATTTCTTGAGGCAATTCTTTGGGTCCCAGTATGTGGAATATGCCCAAGGAGTTCCTTCTGGGGTGCCTTTTGTGAGCTGAAGATCTATTGACTACGTACACAGGAATGCGTCGAGCTTGCTGCCGCATTGTTAGTAAGGTCTTAATTTCATTTTCATGAAGGAACAAGAAATTACTTTGATGATAAAGTGATCAATGTCTTGCACGAGTGACCAAATCGGTTTACTCCCCTTATGGCAGCTTTATGCTTGCTGGTATTTCTCAAGCTGGGTTCTTGTTATGGTCACTTCTGATAAGAAATCACGCTACTTCTGTAGATTTTGCGTTGGTAGAAACTTAAATTAATTCCGAGTTGTTGTACCATATGGGAAAAAGGCTTATCATCTTTTCAACTCATAATTATTAACTTGTATCCTTTTTGGCAATTATTTTAATTCACCCAATTCTTATCGCACACCAGTGGTACTATATGTGAAATTTAGAATTCGAAACTTTACGCACAATCCATTTGGTCTAGCTAGGTTAAAAATTACCTTTGAACAGATCGAGTACCATGCTCCCAATGAATTGTAGAGGTGTCACACTTCCATAACAGTGACAGTAAGGGCCAAATCTGTTTAGGTTGGGTAATAAGAAGTTTAATAATTGGCTCAACCTGTGGGTTAAGTGTCGGCCTATGACCATCTCTTTCTTTTGCATGTTATTGTTCATGGCCCACTTCTTATTTCGATAGACATGTTAAGCTTATGTTACCTTCCTTTTGTTTTAGTGGGTTGGTCATTGCCCCATGAGTTAGAAGAAGTCTGTTAGTATATGTAGAGAACGCCTCTCTTGAAATGGCAAGCAAAACCTAATACAAAACACTTGTATCTTCTTCCTTCTCTTTGTGTTTTTCTAGGAGGTTCTCACCCTCTAAGTGAGATTATTCGTGCAATCCCTAGGAGTGTGTTACAAATTGGTATTAGAGAAACAGCAGTCTCTATATTATCAATCATGGAATTAACCATAGATTCAATTCTTCAAATGAAACAAAGCTATGAAATGTATCGACAGTAGCTAGAAGGGTTTGGAGATAAGATTGCTACCATGAAAAAAGAAACCAATACAGCTATGGATGTAGCTATGGATGAGATTTTTACTGTAATCGAAAATATTATTCAGGAATCAACCGAGGTTGAAACGAGTTTTACGTCGTCTACCACGGTTACAACTGCAAGCCAAAATGAAGCAAAGGAGTCAGAGAGTTTTGTTCAACTATCAAATCACCCTCTCCTTCTTCCGTTTCTTTCCATTTCACCAGACGTACCTAGAAACAACCATACAATAACTATAAAAGCTAAAGGCCCAGCAATCTAGATGGACCTCCGCACTACATACTCTTCCTTGAGTGTGTGGTAACACGATCGTGTTGAAATCAACACACCATTAGGTATTAATCTCACTTAGGTGTCGGCTGCTACTGAGAAAATCTCCCCCATGGAAGGAATCCCAAACAAAGGGCCACGTCTTGTATGGCATCCTCCATGAAAGTCCATCCCAAATCTATGGGGCTTCTTGATTCCTCCGGTGGTTGAAGCATACTTGGTGGGGGTTTTCGGTGCCTTTCCATCATATATCTTGCCAAAGTTCTTATATTTTGGTAGCTTCAAACATACATACAGCAGAAGGTTTTTGGTGATAGTGAAGCAGGTGTCTGAGGACGACATCTCGAATTCGCACGAGATGTGCTTGATGTTAAATCTGAAACGGTTGAATAGGCTGAAAACACCCATCATGCTGTAGGAGTTCGTAAACCACAGCTGGGTGATTTTCAAGGTGTACGTGGAGCGAGAGTACATTAATTGTGTGAAGCACGAATCGCTTCCAAATATATCTGAAGAGAAGCTGAATAACAGTGATATGAAGGGTCTATTGTCATTTTCATAGAAATTCGACAAAAAATGAAGATGAGGAGGATAGTTGTTCCTTTGCACACCAAGCAATAAAACCATAGAAGGGTGGGTTCTCATAAATTGATCATTCGAATGAGTTGGCTACAAATGAGTTTCAAACAAACTAGGGTGGTGAAGAGAAAACCCATAAACTTTGGATTGTTCATGTTTTGTTGTCTGAAACATATAGTTGTGATGCTTCAAAAGGATTGGTGGAAATGCCTAGTAAGAGTTGTACCGAGCAAACAAAAGGTTCATTGGGCCCTCATGATGCATCTACTGCTTCTGAGAAGTACTTCAAAGGAGAAATGAATGAGGATATGCAACTGGTGCATTTTGACTCTTATAGCACCCGATTTGAGCTCCATGGTGCCAACTACGTTCTAAAGGCAATGAAATTTTGTGAAAGACCACAGGTTGATGATAAGGTACACAACTTCTCTGCAAATGGAGGTGAAGATCTAAAGGCACAAGGTACCTTTCTCTTGCAAAATTGGCCTTAGTCTTGGAATTCATGTAAGCTAAACGAGGAAGATGTTGATGAAATACTTAAGAAGTTGAGCTTAGATTGGTGCCATAATGTGTCAAGTATGGGTTTAATATCTATAGCTCAAAAGTGTAGATCGGTGAAGTCTCTGGATTTACAAAATTGTTACGTTGGAGATCTAGGCTTAGCTACTATTGAAAAGTACTGTAGGCAACTTGAAGACTTGAAATTGCAATTTTGTGAGGGCTTGAAACTCATTAGCGAAATGGTATATGTGGAAGAACTCTTTGCACAATTTGATATTATCTTTCTTTTTGTTGCTTTAGGGCTGGAAATTTCTTTAACAACACAAAACATTATGAGTTTGTGTTGTTGCAATATATTAACAAATACTATGCTGTGGAATTTGGGTAATGGTTGGAAGCTAGAGTTTCCCAATCGAATGGACTGGTTCACTTTTAAGGATTTTTACGAGGAATGTTCAAACCAAAATCTTCTGGCTTCTAATGTGAAGAACATCCTAGTGATAGAGGTTCTTGAAGTATTAGACTATGGAGAAAATAATCTTACTTTTTGCAGACCTGGCTCATACATCTCTATAAAATATAATGAGGTCTCTAAAGCAAAGCCATGACAAAGCACTCCAAATTACAACATCGATTGTAAAGACGAGAAGTGGCTAGAAAAATTTAATAATGAGTATTTTATGAGGAATGATATTCATCGTCATGTTTCTGAGAGTGCTTTTGATTTAAGGATGGATATATTTGAGAAGGCTTATTATTGTCATCTTGATGATTTTCTAGATAAAAAGGCAGCTAACTGGTCTTTGTCTGGGTCTAGGTAGGAGTGAAGTAGTAGAAACTGCGAATAATTACTAAATGAAGAAAACAAGCAAAAGTGAAGGTATGGTAGATCAAGCTGATGTAGAGGTCTGAAGAAGCCAAAACACTACAACTGGTTTGTCAAAATCTATGAGATCACCAGATGAAGAGCATGTTGACCTTTTATTTGAGTCTCTGGATAGTGTCTTCAAGGACGCTAGCCAATCTAAAGACTACTTGAGTAAAAGAACTGTAGATGGTATTGAAGGAAGCGATAAGAATCTTAACTCTGATCAAGTTTTATGATCTTCTTAATAGGGATTAGCTTGGGAATATTGCTTGGTCTTACGTTGTTTTGGACAAAGGAACCAGATTTTCTTTTCTAATATATGGAGAACTCAAGCCCACTTTGAGGAGTAAGGGATTTCAGAGTAATATAGGGAGGATATCATGCTTACCTCTCAAGTTTATCTTGTGAACCAGTGCTTGAATCTAGAATACCCACATTTTAGTTGTCTTTGACAAGTACTCTCCAGGAGACAAGTACTCGTTCAAGAAAAAATAAGAGGTTGAGTAGTAAAATGACTTCATCCTTTCAGAAAGGGGTTAAGCCTGATGTATGTACTTACACCACCCTTTTGTTGGGGATTGAAAAAGCTGGCTAAGATGATTCTACAAAAAAAGGTTTTTGACCAAATGTTCTCCCAATATGTTGTCTTCTTTAATGCTATGATTATGGGCTTTGCAATAAATGGTGTAGAGGATGGAAATTTAGACTGGATCACTGATAATGAGCTAGAAGTTAATAATTTCTCTTTATCTTTTTGTTCAAGTTTGACACCTCCAAATGCTAAAGCCAGTGTGGCTACTTGAAGATTTTGTCAAGGGTATTGTAAATTGTGAGGACCTTCCCCTGAAAATCTCCAGGAAATGCTACAAGCAGACAAAGTCTTCAAGGTAATCTTCAAGAATTTGATCAACAAGTGTGACACCATCAATGATAATGTTGTTGGTCAATTCAAGAAATTAAAGCAAAAAACTTGTCTCAACTTTTAGGAAGTTTTAAAATATAACAGCGCCTCGTGGGCAAGGTCCTTGAAGGGGGAGGGTTTGTCACACTTTTGTAACAGTGACTGTAACGACCTAAAATAAATTTGATAGGTGAATTTTTTTATACCCTAGAAATGTAATGAACTCCCGAAAGGATTTCAGGTTTTTGTCCATTAGTGTAGTCGGATCCAAATCCACTATGCTGATGGAGTTGCCTTTCTATTTAATTAAGGTAGTTAGGAGTATAAGTTTACAAAACTAATTCCACCAGTGGACTCGGATGAATATTTATGATTTTACGGTACAATAAAAAGTTTTGAATTTTTTTGATGAATAGTGGACGAGAGTGCCTTTCTATTTAATCAAGGTACTTAGGAGTAATATTTTACTAGACAAATTATATCATTAGACTCATAGGAATATTTAAGATTTTATGATGTAATAAAAAGTTTTGAATTTCTCAAATGAATAATAACACTTCAAGAGAGCGTCACGTGGCAACTGGTTCAAATAGCTGCTGTCAAATTGCCACTTAGGATCACTAGGAATACTTTCTAGTTGGAAACATAGCACAATCTTAACCATCCACTTAGAAATCCTAGGGCACATGTCAAGTGGAGGACAAATGTACAAGTGTCAAAGTGTAAATCAAGCCATGTGATCATGTCTCTTACTCTAAACACTATTTGGTCAACCAAAAAAGAGTTTCAACCCCAATAAAATCTCAAATCATTGGAAGCCAACTGAAATCCTAAATCCTTGGAGAAAAACAAAACCCTAAATCAAGTTTCAAACCCTAAATCACTCATTTTGATTAAGTGATTTCTCACTTGGTTGAATCACTTTCACACGCAACTAATTTCACACTCTTACACCCTTAATCACTCCCTTACATCTTTGTAATTACATTTTACGAAGAAAAAATCGCATTTAGACTTAACCCTAGTCAAAAACCCAAGTAGACCCCATTGAAACCCAAATCGAGGCCATTTAGTTAACCCCATTTTTGGCTCAACCAAAACCACATTTTGGCCAAAGCTTCTTGAGCAAGTTTTCTCCTCCTTATAAGGCCATACCATGGTTGTCATGATACGTCATGATTGGTCCCAAATAGTGGCTTTATGGCTAGTCAAACCACCCCACATCAGGCCCACCCATTCGGCCAGAATAACAATATAAACTTAGCTACTGTGCAGCCCTTTTTCCTCCTCTTTTTCAACAACCACCCTCTCATCCAAGGGTCATTCAAACACACACCATGTCAGCCCTTGACCTATAACCCACGTCCACCCCATTTGCTTCCCACATTTTGTATTTTTTTCACTTGTCTTTCAAGAGAGAAACTGAGAGAGAGTTGAAAGAGTTTTTTTGGCAACTTGTGTTCTAGCATTTCAATCCTTGGTAAGTTATTATAGTGGCTTAATTCTTTCTTATTTTGTTTATTATTGAGTATAGTTTACATAGATGTATATTGGTGAATTTTTCTTGGAGTCTTGATGGATGAAAGTTGGGTTTGATGATGGAAAGGTTTCGATGTTGATTGTGTTGGTGTTTGTGTGAAACTTTGAAAATTTAGTGATATTATTTATCAGAATAATGGGTATATCTTGATATGGTGAAGTGCTAACATGTTTATATGCAAGTTATGAGTTAATTCCAAGCATGCTAGTATTTTATAAGAGTTTTGCATGAATACAAAGTGTTAGAAACCAATTGGCTCAAAATAGTTTCTATTTTGGCTTAGGTTGTGATTTTGGTTCTATGAACTTGATCATATGGCTTTAATTTTTATATATATTGTTCTTGAATCATTAATCTATGTGTTAACAGTTTATTTTGTAGATTATGGCTTAAAACTCAATCTAGAGGCTCTCATGATTGATCATATGTTTTGATGAAATGTTACATGGCATGCAAGATTTAATATTTAGATCAAGTTAGAATTTGAATTGAAGTATATGGTTATGTTATTTGAAGATTTATTACATAAAAATCAAGGATCTAGCCACTTTGTTTCAAGTCCAAAGCATGTTATACTCGGTTTCATGGTTTTTATGAAAACTAATTGTTCTAAGTTGCATTTTGTGATTTTGGTTATTTTTTCAAGCATGCTATCACTTAGGTTTGAGTGATGAACATGTTAAGAGAGTATTTATGGACTTTGGAGTCTTTGGAGTTGAGTTGAAAGTGTTAAACCAAGAGCATCATGTGTTGGTTCTATTTAACCTTATCTTGATGTTTTAGAATTTTCTATGGTGTAGCGAGTTTAAGTTTTCATGAAATGTATAAATTGGTGTCTTATCATAATTTTAGAACTTAGGAATGATTTTTTAGAATTGCTAAAATCGGTTTAACCATGTTATTATCTTGGATAGTCAAGTAGCAACAAAATCATGTTTTTAAGTATGTTTCTCATAGTTGTGATTAGTTTTAAATTTTTCTAAATTTATAATTAGATTTAGGACAAAAATTAAATTTCTCATCTAAATTTTGATCAGTTTTAGAATTCATTTGCAAAATCCTTATTTTAGGGGCAAATTTGTAATTTTGCACAAGTAAAATGGTAACTTTGCAAATTTAGCAATAAATTAATAAATTTTATGTTTATAAGAATTTAGTAGGAGTTTCTAACCCTAGAAAATATCTCATTTTGGTTCTTTCACTTTTTACGTTTGCTTTACATTATGTTATATCACTATAAGTTAGTTTCTAACTTACTCTCGGTCTATTTATATATGTGCGGTAGTAAGAGTTATATTGTTTTTATTCATATCTTTTATACTTATTGTAAATGTTATAATATATCATGTCATGTCATGTCATCAGTTATTTGTTACATATTTATTTGCTACACGAATGTCATGTCATTTACTACTATTACACCATTATCTGCTATATGTTTATCTATTACATGAATGTCATGTCATTGTCACAAGTCATGAATATCATGTCATCTGTTACATATTCTGTTACATGTCACAAATGACATGTCATTTGTTACATGAGTTACATCTAAGTAATGCATGGGTTACATGTCTTTTATACTTATTGTAAATGTTATAATATATCATGTCATGTCATGTCATCAATTATTTGTTACATATTTATTTGCTACACAAATGTCATGTCATTTACTACTATTACACCATTATCTGCTATATGTTTATCTATTACATGAATGTCATGTCATTGTCACAAGTCATGAATGTCATTTCATCTGTTACATATTCTGTTACATGTCACAAATGACATGTCATTTGTTACATGAGTTACATCTAAGTAATGCAGGAGTCTTTTATTTTATCAAAATCCCAATTGTTAGGATGAGGAATTATCCTAGTGGAACTCCTCTGTCCGCACTAGAGTATTTAAACTGGATGTAAAATCTTCTAGGTTGATGAAATACAGTCAACAGACTTCAAATAAGACTTAAGCAACTTATTACCAAAGTGAATTTAGGCACCCAACAACGGTGGTGCCAAATACAAGTTTAACAGTTTATTCGTTCAATTATTATGACATACTCACAACTGGCATAGATGTCTATGATGTGATGCGGTATAGGCAGGAGCACACGACCATTGGTAATCGTGGAGCATTCGTGGTTTCACGTTAATCAAACATGTATATATAAGAAGGTCATATGCATGTCAAATCAGGTCATATTTATATCAAGTCACATCTTGTTCATGTATAGCCATGCTAATTATCAAGTCATGTCACGCATGTGCAAGCTCATATCATGAAGTATACATGCCATTTACTGTCATGCATGCCTATTCATACTGTTGGTAGCTTAGGAGCCTTACTTGCTGAGATTTTATAATCTCATTGTGATATTCTCAACTACCATTCCAGGACTTGGAGAATCTGTGCACCACCAATTGGACGCGATCGAATAGACCAAGGAGCGATGACGAGGAATTGATAGCGACAATATTCCATTTTCTGGATGTGATTTCGGATATTATAGTCCGGCTACGTGAGAGGCTTAGTGATTTAGTTCAATAGTTTATATTTCATGTATGTATTATGGAGCACTATCTCCAGTACCTATTTTGATACAAACTTATTGTTATAACTTTTGGAAGATGTGAATACTATGACATCATGATTACGTTTTGGGATATAGTATTTCTAAGGGGTGAAAACCAACGTCTTCGGTGCAATTTTAGGGAAAAACCAACGCCGACCAACGTCTGAAAACCTGGTAGTGCAACCAACCGTAACCAATTGATGGAGAGGAGAAAACTGATCGAGGCAATTCTCAGGCGGCGTCGATTCCTTTATCAATGAGATTCTACTAAGAGAAAGAGAGTTGCATAGGAGCGAGAGAGAGTTTGAGAATTCAGAGGAGAGAGAGAGAGAGAGAGAGAGAGAGAGAGAGAAAGAGTTGCATAGGAGTCGGGAAAAGGAAAAGAAGTTTGGGGAAGAAGAAGACCCCCATACTGAAACAACGCCGTTCCACTTAAGTTTAAGTGGAACGGCGTCATTTCAGACATTTTTTTTTCCTTACATCCTAAATAAAACGATGCAGCGTCGTTTCTATTATCTATCTTATACTTATATGTATAGAACGACGTCGTTCCACTTAAGTTTAAGTGGAACGGCATCTTTTTGCTTAGGGTATATTAAGAAAAAAAAAACTTATTATATCGGTCGGTTTAGCGGTCCGGCCTAACTTCAAACCGAACCAAACCGCTGAACGTCAGTTTTCATAATATTTCACCGCACGCCGGCCGGTTCTCCACCAGTTCTGGCCGATTCGCATCGGTTGCGTCGATTTATGTACAGCACTAGTATTTCTGGTATATTGTGTATTGCTCAAAAAAAAATGTATCCATAGTGTTTATTGCATAATGTTATATGCATACTAGGTGCATTCCATCTTTAACTGTCATGAACATGGATATATAATCTTGTGTTACATATTTCAACGCTTCAAAGTTCCATCAAGTCCCCAATGAAATTTGTGGGAGTCACAGTGACAGGGGCCAAAGCCATAGGGGGCTTAGGTTGAGTAATAAGAGTTTAATAGTTAGGGGTCATGGGTTAAGTGTCGCCTTGTGGCCATCTCTTTCATTTCCATATTATTGTTGATTGGGCCATGACTCACTTCTTACTTTGATATAGACATGGTAGACTCATGTTATCTTCCTCTTGTTTTAATGTGTTGGTCCTTGGCCTATGAGTTAGAAGAGGTTTGTTAGTATATGTAGAAAACGCCTATCTTGTAATGGCAAGCAAAAACTAATACAAAGTATTTATATTTTTCTTATTCCTTCTCTCTATTTTTTTCTAGAAGGTTCTTACCCTCGAAGTGAAATTATTCATGCAACCCATGTACACCCCAGGGGTATGTTATAAGTGGAAAGAAATTCTGGTTGTACTTCTTGTTGAGTTTGCTCCTTTTTGGAGTCCCACATCTGTAGGATTAGAAAAGAGGGGCAAGGCTCATGGCCTATATAAGGTGGCTTAGCCTCCTTGATTAAGTGCACCAAGTCATAAGCTTAGCTAATAACTTGTGACTCTAGTAAAATTTCTCTGTTGTACTTTTTTCTTGTAAAAGGGAAGAGGTGAGAGTTAAAACTTTGCTAGTGGGGAAGCTTTATGGATGTCCTTGGGGTGAGGAGAAAATTTGTGTAATTGAACAATTTTTTCACATAGTGAATTTTCTTCTCTGGGTTTGGTGGTTTTTCTCCTGTTTTGGGAGTTTTCCACGTAAATTCTTGTGTTATTATTATTTCGCTATTTTTCTTGATATTCCTGCAAATGGTGGATCCTATGGATGAATTTGGGAGGTCCAAATTCCCAACAAATGATATCAAAGCCTGTGGTCCTTTTGGTGGGGTGGAGTTTTGGTATGGAGTGTGAATACGTATAGTCTAAGGCTGTTCTGTTTAGAAGATTGAATTTAAGCTGGACCATTGTGACCCTCCAATCTTTCTCGAGAATCTTAAAGTTCTATCTAAAAAAGGAGAATCTTTCATGGAAACTTACTTAGTGAGTATTATTCATTTCTACGGTAAAATTCATCGAGGCAATGTCAGGAAGTAGAACTTCAAATCCTATCAGATTTGAGGTGGAGAAATTTAACAGGAGAATCAATTTTGGCTTGTGGCAAGTTCAAATCAATGATGTTTTGATTCAATTAGGATTACGCAAGGCGTTGAAGGGTAGACCAACCCCTGAAGTCAACGTGACTAGTGAAATAAAGAGCAGATCTAGAATGAGCAATGAAAATTGGGAGGATCTGGATTTGAGAACAGCAAGTACGTTATGTCTGTGCTTGGCAAAAAATGTTCTTGCAAATGTGCATGGAATATCTACGGTAAAGAAACTCTGGGAAAAGCTTGAAAAGTTTTATCAGACGAAGAGCGTCTTGAATTGGGTGTACCTGAAGGAGCAGTTTCATACGCTATGGATCAGTGAAGGTACGACTAGATCATTTAAGTGTTCTCAATGGCATTGTCTCTGAGCTAGAATCTATTGGAGTTAAAATTGATGATGAGGATCAAGCCTTGAGACTCATCTGGTCTCTTCCACCTTCCTATGATCATATGAAGCCTATTTTGATATATGGGAATGAAAAAATAATTTTTTCAGAAGTTACAAGTAAACTCTTTTCTTAAGAAAGAAGACTAGGTGGTGGAAGAAATGGTCCACCTGAGAACTTAGCAATAGTAGCAGCTGGAAATTAATGGGAAGAAGAAGAACTCCATGAAGAAGAAGAAAGCAGTCTACTGGGGGTGTGGACAATCTAGACACATCAAGAAAAATTTACCAAGAGCTGGAGTAGGTTCAGCAGGTGGCTCCAAGTCAGTAAATGGAAATACTGATAAGGAAGCTAACTTTTTGTCTCTCTCCATAGGAGGCGATTTCCTTTGAAGAAGGACATATACATCCTCATAGCATGCTACTAAGTCCCAAAGTTGCCATAATAGAGGATGTGTTAATGTTAGCGGATCCACAAGTTTGCACGCAGGCATTGGTTTAGCATTGATGCAAGGTGTGTAGTGGAAATTTCTGTCGATGGCTAATGAACTTACAGGAAAGCCAAATATGGAAGTTGCACCATAATTTTCAACAAGGTTATTTTCGGCATGAGCAGAAATTGAAATGATTGAAATTGGTTTATTCTGAGTGTGTATGCTTTTATGGTGGAGCATGATAGCCAAAGTTGTGAAGATCTTCATCCAGGTGAAGCGTGGTTGTGGGACTCGCCAAAGTCGCAAGGTGGAGATTGTTGAGCTTGCTCCTTTTTAGAGCCCCACATTGGTGGGATTAGAGAAGAGGGGCAAGACTCGTGGCCTATATAAGGAGGTTTAGCCTCCATGATTATGTGCAACAAGTTATAAGCTTAGCTAGTAACTTGTAACTTTAGTAAAATTTCTTTGTTGTCGTTTTTTCTTGTAAAATGAAAAAATGTGAGAGTTAAAATTTTGCAAGTGAGGAAGCTTTGTGAATGTCTTTGAAGTGAGGAGAAAATTTGTGTGATTGTAAGAATTTTTCACATAATAGATTTTCTTCTCTAACTCTGATGGTTTTTTTTCTGTTGTAGGTGTTTTTTACGTAAATTTATGTACTGTTATTAGTGCTCTATTTTTCTTAATATTCAGACAAACGGTGACTCCTGAGGGTGTGATTCCCAACACTTCCCTATGGTACCCCGTTCCCCCAAAAACAGGATATTTCTCTCTCATAAATTATGAGTTCTGTGATTTTCTTCCTCTTCTTCTTCTTTTTCCTTCTTGCTGTTGGTTAATAGCACTTCACTTCCTTCCTGTTGGAACGCCACCTCCCATAGCAGATAACTCCCTTTATTGCTTAATCGGTGACAATTAACTCTTGGAACGCCACCTCTCATAAAAAATACAAAACAAATCGATGAAAAGGAAATCCAATTCATAATATAGATAAATTAGTCTACAATTATGCCGAGTCCAAATTTCTACACTGAAACACCTTTCCATTTCCACACTGGTCCAGGAAATCAAGGTTGTAAAGAACTGCCACCATGGTCACAGAACACAAGAAAACCAGTACTGGCCCGAAGATCCAAAGTAGCAAAGGAAGTGCCACATAGAAAATCCTATTGCCCACAATGCTTAAAAGGTAGCCCTTCTCTAAAACATCAGAAACATACTGTGGATTCGTTACGGACATAGGGTCCTCTAGGATGCTAACAAGGATGTTTACTTTGTTTAGAAAAGTAATAGACATAGAGAGACTGAAAAAGGAGAATAGGAAGATAATTAGGAGGGTGGCATATTTTAAAGATAGCATGAATTCCCCTTGAGCCCCATAAACAGTGTCATTGAGTGGCTTCTTAACACTGTATGTGCTACTTAAGATTGCTGCGAGGCCTGCGCATAGAAGGATAGAGGTGGTGGCCATTAAGGTTGATCCCATGATCATGTTCCTCAGGGTTTGGACTGCCAGGATGCTCCTTTTGTCAATGTCCTGCCAACAATTCAAAGGTTTTTTTGTTTCAAATAGAAATTGGCACAAATGATTCAACGCATGGCTTATAGTACATGAGCACCATGAGTCCAAAGTAGAGTGATTAGAATCTCTTTTTACTCTTTCTTTTAATTGTTCTTGTTAGTAACTTTACTCATGTTTGTATCATACCTAAAGCACAATAACTGAGAAAAAAATACTCTTGAAGTTATTGCCGAATTTAAAAATTCTAAATGAGAAAAAGGTAAATAAATATAGTGTATCTTACAATATTTATTCATATCCGTGTAAACTTCTTGAAAATTATTCACCATTCAATAAATATTGTAAAACCATTTGATGCTGCAGCCAGATAGACCACATTGGACAAAGGACCCGTCATAATTTACTATGATATATTGTGCTTATGTGGGTGACAGTAGTAGGTGCTATGAGTGTGTGAACTACATGAAAAATCTGGAAAACATGATCAATTTATGGTACCTTCATCATCGCGGGGACCCAGAAGCGCTGTGCCTTTGAATATGTTCCAATGAGGGTGGTGAGCGGATGCATACGGACTCTATACCATAGCCATGCGTGATAGGCAATGTTTATCAGCACACCTGAAGGCACAAGCACCATATCCAGATAACATTTCCTCCATTCCATCTCTCTCTCTCTCTCTCTCTCTCTCTCTCTCTCTCTCTCTATATATATATATATATATATCAGCTATTTCACAGCTTGCATGAATATGTTTGTCTTTGGAATATATCTCTACTATCTACAGCTAGCTCTATATATACAGGCAATATTCCAATGCAAAAACAAAAGAGATCAAAGCAATCCCAGTTACTCTTATAACTAAATATAAGATACCGAGACTAGCTAATGGAAGTTGCATATAATATATGTCTAGGTACATATGTGTGTGTATAAGCTGCCTAATCTGAGGGAATATTATTGTTTTCCAATCTTTATGGTTTGTAGGTAGAGTTAGGGTGGTGGTGGTGGTGGTGGTGAAAGCCATTTGCCTATGGTATATGGTATAAATACCAAACTGATTGAATGTCACTAGTATATTAATTAGGAATATGCTTGTCAATAAAAAGAGTTTTTCCATTTTCCTCATCTTTCAAGACGAACATGTCTCGACTGTTAAATGCTTTTTATGATCTTCCAAAAAAAAAAGTATCTAATCAACAAATTAAAAATGAAAAATCTTATGCTTTCACATGCAATCATAATTCCAATATTTCCGAACACACTTTCAATATATATATCCTACCATTTCCAAAGAGATATATATTATATATAAAGGGTTTTCTTTTAAGAAAAAATAATATATCTAGATCATACTTTAACACAACATTTTGAACTTATAATAATTGCTTTACGATGAAGATGAATATAGTATAGACATACATGCATAATAATTGTACGTGTCTGCATTAATGTGATGTCCACTTGGAGGAGAAGGTGGTCATGTTCCATCCCCTTCTAGAAATGTTTGGTGTGAATGTACTATCCAAAATTCATTTTCTTTTGTTTATACCTTATGGTTGGTCTGTTTTTAAGTAATTAATTGCTTTAACTTCTTCCCTGTTTACTTCTATCTCTGCTTTTTTCTAGACATGAAAATTCTGTTTCTATACGGAAGCTCCAGCGTGGCCAATGGGGGCCTGTCGAAAACTGTTCAGAATTCCTCTCTATCACTGTCTGTTGTATAACTTGTATTCCACGTAGCTCTATACACACACACACACACACACACACATATATATATATATAGTGACATGAATTATCTGGTTTGAGTGACTCTTTCGGATCTCCTAATTTATTCGGATATTCCTCTTTCCATGATTCGACATTTTATTCTTATGTTCAGAACTTATTAATTTAGAACAATTCTACTTTTCAGCATATATTTATATATATATATATATATATATATATATATACCAGGAAGAACAAAAAAACAAAGATATGATCTGCCATCTTCTTCCTGTCTTACTAGTTACCACAATCATAGTGTACGGAGAAAACCGACTCGAAGATGGGATTAGCATTAACTATGATAAAGTTCATTAATCAAGCCTTATCTCAATAATCATGAGTTAACTCAACTAGTATGTTTTACATATTTGCAGTCATAGATTATACAAACGTCGCATATTTCTTTTGAAAAAAATGAGTAAATATAAGACTCATGAAAAAATTAATTTTTTAATAATAAATCTCTTTTTTTTTCAAAATAAATGCCAGCACTTGGACAATCACTCATGTTTTAGTGGTTGGCCATTTGTTTCAAGTCATCCAAATTCTTATATAGTCAATCGAGTTTGTTATTTAAGAGCTAACCCTAACTCGACTCATATAACTCAATCTGTAAGTCAAGCTCTATCATTCGAATTCACATCAAGTCATTATATTCGATTGGAATTTATTATGCATCAGTCACTATTCACTCTCACATCCCACACCTATAGCTTTTTCATAAAGTGTAGATGCATTTTTCATAGGGTATGAGAGTATTTTTCATAGGATGTGAGGTGTGGAGTGGTAAATAGTAACTTATGAGAAGAATTTTTCTATTCAATTTAGGTTATTTCGACTCATGTCGGGTCAACTTCCTTTCATCACTCTAGTCTCTTCAAAATCATACACATTTTTTAATGGATCCACTTCAAATATTACATGAGATTATTATTATATTTATAATGAATTCCTGGCTACTTGGTGTTTAAAAATACTAGATGCAGACATGCTAAGCACTAGATAAAGTTATTTAAGTTAAAGATAAAATATTAATTACTTTAACCTAACTCGAGCTCTTCTTTAAGGGGCATCAAGTTTCAACACTGGGAGTCGTTTGGATTAAGAAACTTTTATTTTTATTTTTATGAAGAGTGGGCAATCACCTGTCCATTAGTGACTCCCTCTCGAATTTATTAATAAAATCCTCACTTATGCCGGAGAAAAATCATAGAAACAAAAACAAGGACCTTAAAAGAAAATAACAAAGAAACCAAACCCAGAAAAGACTCTAAACAAGGCTATGAACAAAACGAAATTAATTTCTTAACGAATGCAAGGCAGAAACATCCAATCATAGCAAGCTTATAAGGACCTGAGGCAAAATCAACACTAATGTAGTTCACCATTAGCACCTTCTTTAGCCAACCTATCCACCACTTTGTTATCATGAGCAAAATTATTTTTCCTACACCTACTTTGAAAGTGACATATTGCCCGCCCATGCGAGCCAAACTCACCTTCAAAGTATTATCCCAATAAATCTAAAAGTTTTCCTCTCAACCAATCAACTTTTTACTCTACTTTTTAAAGTCCCAACACCCCTAATGTAATCATTGGGAGGGATTAAAGAAACGAGCAAGCACATGAGAAGAGCTTCTCATTTTAACAAAACTTTTCTTCTTATATTTCCTTTTACCTTCTTTGATCTCATATTCTGTCATGTAATCTTTATCTTGAGGGAAAACTTCAGGATGAAAGTCTGGTTCTGCTTCAGAAACAGTGTCTTCGGCAAATGATAACTCCTTATCTGGTTCATCATCCGAGGCCATGGCATCCATCTCACCCTCCTGATATACAAACGGGAGAATAGGCTCCCTCTCAACTGATGCGCAGGCAACAGAACCCGAAAACATTATCCCAAGAGGTTGATCTGGCCTTAAGTTTTCTGCTATGACAAAAGGCACAACATTATCCAAAACAACAGCCTCCTCACTGGGCCCCGAAATCCCTGCAATATCTAAGATCATAGTAGTAGTAGGAATTTGTGACTCCCCATCAAACTGAGCTACTTGCATCATAGACACGTTTGGTCCCTCATCTTTCTGTGAAAAAACCCCCGTTGGATCAATGACAGCAACCTCACGAAATTCACTTGGAACCAAAACATCACTCGGTACCATGGCGTCAATTCTCAACTCCACTCAGTCCTGTCTCAGGAGCCGCGTCAGGACCCATCTCAATAACCTTCTTAGGAGCTACATCCGATTCTTTCTGCCCCTTCTTCCCTACTCATATCTTTCCCATTGCCCGACAGGTCTTTGAATTGTGGCCTTGCCTTCGGCACTTACAACAGTAGGCTGGAAGTGTTTCAAAGATGACTTCTTGCTTCCTACTAGATGGTAAGCCCGGTGCTCCAATCTAGAAGTGAGAGAGAGGTTCTTTGGGCATCAAGCTCGACACACAGTCGTGCCCCATCCATTCATGTGGCACAACGCGTCGGATTATCCCAACGGATGAAAGTGCCAATAGGAGCCATAAAGATACTCAAGAACGCTACACTGTAAAAGTTTGGAGGTAGACCCGGGAGGAAGATCCAAATCAGTACCCATGAAGATTCATCCTCATCCTTGAAGTCCAGTGTCCATCTAAACACCTGGTAGAAAATCCCATTTATCTCACAGACTTCTCTCGATAAAGCCTTCGTGAAGTCAGCCTCGTTGATCATCCAAACCAATACATTTCTTGGCCTTCTCATGGAAGAGACAACCGGGGTAGAAGAAAGGCCCCAGCGGTTGTGTATAAACGAACGCACAGCATCAAGGGATGGGCGCTTCTTCAGGAACTTCAGAACCACCAAATAACAAAATGGTTCTGCAAACTTTGTGATCTCTTCACGTGAAAACTTGAAATATTTTTCGCAGTCCAGTACCTTCGGAGCTCCAATGGCAACTAGATCGGCAAAAGAAGGCCGACTGGAACCACCAGCTACGGCTGCCATGTAGCCAGCCGTGGAACCCCACGCAAGAAGCAGTCCTAATAATCACTATCTTGATTCTTGAATGAGCTGGAGATCATTCTTAGAGAAAATAATTAAAAAACCCGCTCAGGACAGCAAGGGGAATCGGTAGTACTAAAGTCAAAGCACATGTACATTTTTGGATTAAGAAACACTCTCAATCAATCTCATTTTACCTCATTATTACAATTTTTTTAAATTTATATTCAAAATATAATAAGCAATTTAACTTTTTCAATTTCTAAAACAATAATAATATTAAAAAAATAATATTCTAATAATATTTTATTCAACTCATCTAAAATCATCTCATCTCATCTTATCTCATCTCATCTTGATTTTTAAAATTTGATAGTCTTTCCATTAAGAGAGAGACCAAGAGCAATTTATATAGCATGTCAAAACAACACTCTCTCTGATGAAGTACTGTTGAAAAAGTTGAAAATATTTCGGACTCATTGAAAAAGCTGAAAGTAAAAATAACAACCTCTAAGTTAATTTATATAGAAATATCGATTTAGCGACTGTTGAAAAAGTTGAAGAAATATTTGGAAGTTTGTGGTTATTGATTTAGTTGGTAGAAGTTCAAGATGAGGGAAAAGATCATACTTTCAAGTCATCCGTAAAGGTAAAGGAATCCAAAGTATGTGTCTTAGAAAAGGTGTGGAAGATTGAAAATTCAAGACAAAATGGAAGGACCGTTATGTGATGTACATATTGTAGTGCTTGTATTGAATATTACCATATGAATGTATAAGAATGTGCATGCAGTGATTGATTTATATATAATACTAACTACAAATTAGAAAAACAGATCTGAATGTTAAGGATTTACTACGATGACTCTACATCGGACAGTCCCGAACCCAGCTAATATTGATCCTATGACTTGAGATATGCTAAGTTCGACATCAAGTGTGCGCTATAAGAAAAACAAGCATTTGTGATGGGTTATTTGTTACGAGAACAATTGTTTGCGACAAAAAAAAAAAACTCATTTTAATAAAAAATAATCATTTTCGTTAAAAATAACTGGTCACAAATAAGCAATTTTCTTGTAGGCATACTCGCGCGCAACTCCTTGTAGTAGAGGTGCATGGCATCCATAGAAACTTTAGGGTTGCTTCCAGGGAGCAACAACCTTCTCCTACATCTATGCCGGTCTAAGCAACCCATAATTATCATTGACTAGTGCTAGAAGTACTAACAGACTTGTTATATATATAAGTTTCACAGATTGATTTGCTACCAATCAAAGTTAATCAAAAGTTAAGTCAGATCAAATATGTATTCTATTGATGATCTATCAATAGTCATATATACTGCCAACTGAGTTTGTAACACTTTGTGTTATAAAATTTGTTGCAAATTTAGCATATGAGAAATTCTATTTGTAAGCTGCTTATTGAGACACCAACATATCCCAGATAAGGAAGCCTCCACATCACCCAGCGTAAAAAGATATTGATATTTTAAGGCTCCGTTTGGATTCAAAACTCACCTTAACTTATCTCATCATTATAATTTTTTCAAATTTTCACACAAAATATAATAAACAATTCAGCTTTTTCAAATCCCAAAACAATAATAATATTAAAAATAATATTTTAACAATATTTTATTCAATTAATTTAAAATCATCTCAACTCATCTCTGAATCCACAGCAAACGATATGTTTACACCCCCATCTTGTAATTGGAACAACAATGGAGGTGTCAATAAGACTTGAACCAAGGACCTCATGAAACAACTTGATTCTTATACACCAACATGTTCAAGATGTTCCTTCTGCAACCCTTCAAGAGCTTCTTTTGTTGAGAGTTTTCATAAAGCTGTAGCTTCTTGAAGAAACCTTAAGAAGCCTTCTTTTCTTTGTACTTCCTCGCAAAAACAATATACAACAACATATTCAAGAAGCTGAGACCAGCCAAAAGCAGGAAGAAATAATCAAGATGGCCCTCATTCAAGTTATCTGGTATCCATCCAATACTCCCACCTTTGGTTGTGATGTAAGTTACAATAGTCAAAATCAAAGAGCTCAAGTAATTCCCCAACGAGTTTGTCAGAAGTGACAATGCACTGCATAAACTACGCATGGCATCTGGTGCTTGTTCATAGAAGAACTCATGCTGTCCAATGAATGTAAATACCTCTGCAGCTCCCAACATGAAGTATTGGGGAATTTGCCAGAATATGCTAATTGGTACCGCAACATCTTCATCAATTAAACCAAGCTCTTTAGCAAGCTGCAATCGCTTAAACTCTACCAAAGCAGCTACCAACATGCAAAGGACAGACACAAAAAGGCCAATTCCCATTCTTTGCAACTCTGAGAAACCCTTTTCCTTCCTTGTAAATTTCCTTGCAATTGAAACAATTATCCTATCATAGATTGGGACCCAAATAATCACACTGATGAGGTTAAAACTCGAAAGTGTGGCTGCAGGAATGGTGAAAGAACCTACTGCTCTATCCATCATCTTCCCTTGTTCCACAAATAATGAAGACATTTGCGCATAGACTGCAGAAAAGATAATTCCGGACGCCCAGATTGGAAACATACGAATCAAAATCTTCAATTCCTCCACCTGTGTCACAGTGCAAAGCCTCCAACGATTGGAGAAATCTCCGCTTTTGATGACAGAATCTGAGACCACAGCAGCTTTATCAAGGCACCTACAAAAAAGATGGAGTGAAAGCTTTAACAAAGCAGAACTTGTTTTGCAGTTTAGGAGGTCCAAAAAACCAAGATATTAACTTCCATGCTTGTCGTTCAGCTTTTAGTTCAGGAAACAATAACATAAAATCCATAGCTCTCTAAGAGGAACAATAGATCGGAAGCTGCAATACAGGACAAAAAAAGTACATAATATACTCCCAGCATATCTCTTCTGCAAAAATCATACCCATCCTTTTTTTCTTTTTTGCAAAATTGAAAATAGCTATCATGTTTATGTAGAAGTAAACTGAATCTAGCAGCAGTCATTCATTACATTCTTGTCTGGAATGTAATAGTCACTCACATTAGCATTCCAAATACTAATAGCAGGAACAGTCCCTTATAAATGTGCGGGGTTTTTATTCCTGTCCAAATGAACAAGTTTTATGATGATCGATGGTAATTATATTACTTGAGCTCACTATAATGAGGAAAACGAGTACTTGAGTTCATTGCTGTGGTCCAGCTTACGACTTCCTTTACTGGTGGATCTCAAGTCTTGTGTTTCATAAAGGAGACTACTGTCCTCTGGGACCACTGAATTTCGCTTATGAAATGATGCAACCAAGACCTGGGAAATTCTTGTAAGAGGACTTCCCCTTGGTCTATGTAATCTATAGAAGGGCGTGCCTGCAACAAAGATTACAATGCCAATAACCATAACCAATGTAGGAATGGCGTATCCAAGACCCCACCCTATATCTTCTTGAACCAAAACCACTAGACTACTTGATAGAAAAGCACCAATGTTATTAAAGAAGTAAAACCAGTTGAAGAAGGATCCCTTTTTTCCTCTTTCCCTAGGATCAGTATCATCAAACTGATCTGCCCCAAAAGGCCAAATACACGGTTTGATCCCACCGGTCCCAAGTGCAACTAAGTAGAGCCCAATAAAGAATATTGCATACTGAGCTGTAGTAGCTGAAGGGCATACTGTACCCACACATTCAGCTGGCTGTAATGCAGGAATTGATGCACAGAGAGTTAATGTACACAAACCCTGCGCAAAAAACAATGAACTTAGAGTTACCTATTCAAACCAAATGTAAATAGAGGCAACCAATGGCAACTATATAGAAGAAACAACTGTGACAGACAGACAGCATTGGAGACCTAAGAGCTTTTTTTACTATCAGTATCAGTGTTTACTTCATTGAAATTTCCTTAACCTTTCTAACATGCATTGACCTAATCTAATACAGCTCAACAAAAGTACATATCCAGCAATATGGTAGAATTCCCTCCAAATCTAATAGAATGAATGTTGTAGTCCAAATGACGCGATGAGAGCCATATAGTCGATTAACTAACTACATGAAAAGGAAAACAAGAGCATAAGGCTATAGCTATTCTGATTCGAAACATGTAGGATGTTTGAGAGGCAATGTGCTGATCAAGTGCCTAAAATTGAAATAATTCTCTGCATAGAAAATGTATACAGTTAATGGTAACTTAAGCATCTGCTTACAATAAGGTAAAAAGTGAAGAAAACTGCCATTGTCCAATATCTCCCCCAGTAAGCATCAGCTAAGACGCCTCCAATAAGGGGTATAAAATAACAAGTGCCTTGCCAAGTGGTAACATTTCTAGCAGCAGAGACATTTCCTTCATGTAGTTTGCTTTTAAGATAGGTAACAAGATTAGAGGAAATCCCATAGAAGGCCAAACGTTCACAACCTCCACTACCTGTACTGTGTTTTACAACTGTTAAATAGCAAATAATAACAGCACAAAAATGGATAGAGAAGAATCGTTACCTAGAATGAAGGGGCATGCTTTCCACTTTCCAGTACTATTCTTCAGGACAGGCCTCCCTTTAATGTCAACTGAGCCATCTCCAGTGACCTCATCATTCTGAAGAGATATCAAATAATATAAAGCATCATATGTAGCTATGGGAGGGGGGAAGAAAATGTAGGTAAAGGATCTCCTACCCAGTTTTGTATGTTTTTTTTTCCTTGTTTATTATGGAATGAGTTTTTGTTGTCTGGAATCTCCCCCTTACTCTTGTATTTTCAATTTTAATTTTAATGCAAATTTTCTTAAAGAAAAAAATATATGTACATTGGTCAACTCATGCTTGGGACCAACCCTTTAATGTAGTTTAAAAGTTCATAAAAATTAAACTGATTACAGCTCCTAGAACACCCTCTACCCGGAGCAAGAGCACTAGAGATGAGATACAGAAAAATGAACCTATGGCCATTGCCTAATTAATTTTACTCTGCTAGCTTTTTCTTATTTATTTTAAGTCAAAAATGGGAAGAGCCAAAGAGATGAGAGAAGTGGGGGTAAAAAAATGGAAGACGAGATGAGTGAAAAAAAAAAAAAACTATTAAATTCTATATGCATCTCACGTCAGGGACATTAGTTTATAAGCTCACTTTTGCAATATCTCGTATGCATTAACTAGATTGGGAAGAGAAATAGTTTTGTGATTATTAAATAATAAATCGCTAATATCTTCTTCTTCTTTTTATTGATATTTTATTGATATTGAAATAAGCATAAGCCAAATATACAGAAGTATACTTAACATACACCTAGTAAAGAATCACTTTGAAAAATCTTTGGAAGAACTAATCGGAGGAGGTACTTTTGTAAATTATTTATGAAAAAAATCTAATTTTTTGTTAAATCACCTGTTGTCCCATGCTAGAAAATCTCTTCTATGATAATTCGAGTTGAACCACTCTTAAATTCTATCAATTTTATTTAATTTGTGCGTTAGTTTAAATTTAGATTCAACGAAGTTAAGGAAAAGTATTAATTGAAAGAGAAATATTACAACTACAAAGCGATTCCATAAAAATAAATCATTAAATTAACATAATTTTGTATGATACGTTAGATCTACTTTACAATAAAAGTAACTTTAATTACAATCTAGCGTACCACATCAAGTTACGTCAGTTTGTAGATTTACTTTTGTGAGATTTTTTTGTAGCTAAAATATTTTCTTCAAAGATTGGGCTTGTTTGGAAAGTGAGATGATCTTATCTCAAAATTTCCTTCATAAACATCACCCAATCACAAACATTTTTCAATTTTAAATCTTCAACTTTGTTATCTAATCATTTCCTAATTATTACAACTTTTCTAAATTTTCGAACAAAACACAAGAAACGATATAAGTTTTTTCAAATTTCAAAAAAACAATAATATTAAAAAAAATATTCTAATAATCTTTTAACTTTATAATATTTGTATTCAAATTTATCTCCCTTTTCTCAAAACTCAATAAAACATATTAGGGAATTTGGATAATGAGTTAACTTAAGATGAGAGTTAAAGGTTAAAAGTTGAATAAAAATTATTAAAATATTATTTTTTAATATTATTTTTGATTTGAGATTTGAAAAAGTTGAATTGTTTATTATATTTTGTTTGAAAGTTTGGAAAAGTTGTAATGATTAGATGAGACGAGTTGAGATCAATTCTGAATCCAAACAACCTATATTCAAACTATTTCACTATTATTCACAAATCATTTCTTTCATAATATTCTCATATCAATTCATTACAGCTCCTCATGATGGGGGCTTTCGATAGTGCGTTTTATTTGTTTTTTTTTTTTTTACATGCATTTTTTTAACGCTTTTAAATGTATTTTTTTTAAAAAAAAAATCATAATATCATTAAAAAAACACAACCTTAATCATTAAATAAAAATAAATAAAAAAATAAAACAAAATAATTCCAAAATACTAGCATTTTCCTTAAAATATATATTTATTTAAACCAAAATTATTATTTTAAAATAGTGTATGCAAATTAGAAAACCACCATAAATATTGTTCCATTTTTTTGGTTCTACGGTCAACACCTANGGGGGGGGGGGGGGGGGGTGGTGAAGTAAGGGTAGGCAAATGTGGTACCCTGTCCACCTTTATCGTCAAACTTTTAGCCACGTGTCAGTCACATCTTCTAGCGACTTTTTTTTGTATGCTGCTTTCTTTTGCGAGTTCTACGGGTTCAAACAATAATTGGTGAACATCCAGAGAAATACTAATATTTTCAACGACAAGTACCATTTGCCCCAGAAAGTAAAAAGGAATCTGTTTTGCTTGGAAAATTTGTAGAGCCATGTCTTCTCATCTGCGATACCCCCAACAGAGCCTTGATTTTTAAGAAGAGGCAAAAATCCAAGGCCACAAGTTGGAGATTTACGGCCGAGCTCAAGACGGTAGAGCTCAGACGATAAAAGAAAGGAAGAAACAAACGCACTCACTCACGCTAAATAAAGCTTGGAAAAGAGGTTAAAGAGATCATATAGTTGAATTATGATTTATGAGATGCATAAACAGAATAAAAGGAGATGGGGAGATCATGGGTTAGAACCTGCTGAAGAGTATCATCTTCCAAGAGGATTCTCTCTTCGTCCGCAGCAGCCATCTCTCTCTCTGTCTGAAAACCCACAGACAATTAATAATAATAATTGAAGAGGTAATAGAGAATGCCAAAAGGTTTAGGCCGATTTGGATGGAGAATTTAGAAAAAATAAAATGAGGAATTTTGAATAGTAATTAGATAAAATATTATTAAAATATAAGTTTTTATATTTAAAAATTAAAAAATGAATTATTTTTTATATTTTTATATAAAAATTTAAAAATATCATAATAATAAAATGAAATAAGATAAGAAGATTTGAATATCTAATCCTTAATTGGCATGGATTATAAGGTCCAATTGTTTGTGGGTTGTAGTCCTTTGTCTGCCCATGTTAGGTCATGACTCACGAGATATGTAGCTTAGGCCAATACCTGGCCTTTAATTCACACATTATTGAGGCAACTTCTGTCGTTATCATTGGACTCACTTTTTTCACCAAGAGAATAATAAGCTCTGCATATAATATATCTAATATCAGTGGCAATAATTACCTTAAAAGAATCGCACGGAAAAAGTTTAACATTGTTTTATATAAAATATATATATATTTATATATATTTATGGGAAACAACAATACTCTTTACTTTAGCAGCATACTGTTGATGCATTTCTTCCGTCCACTCTGGATGCTAAGTGCATGTACAGACGGAAGGGTACACGGCTGTACATGGACGGTGGTGCGATGTGGAGGACGCTTATTCATGGTTAAACAGTAAGTAAAATGCTGGGAATATAAATCAAGAGGGAGTACCTAGATTTACCTAGCTCGACATGTTCTTTTGAGGTGAATTTACTCCATGTAGAGCATTCGAAGCCGTGCCCCCTAACACTATTTTTTCTATAATTTCATGCTCATTTTATAATTTTGGTTAAAATCTCTCCTACATTCGAATCTCTATTTTTGAAAAAAAGTTTAGAAGATGAATAGTAATTTCTTAAATATAAAGAATCACTATTCATCTCCTAAATCATCTTTTATTAATATTTTATTCTAATAAATAAAATAAATTCTTCTTTCAATTATTTACACTTTCTCTCGTACGCATATTTATTATAGTTTTAAATAATTACTAAAATATAAAAAAAAATTAAAAATATTATCATACCCACAAAAAAATAATTTAAATTTTTGTTTAAAATGTTCATTAGAGTATTAGTCTTATCCCTTGCAACATCATCCCTCCTACAGGTCAGGTACAAAGGATTCTCCTAGTAGGCCAGTTTCGTGGCTTTTTGTCCTAAGCCGGGCTTGATTGGGCCTTTTGGGTCTTGGAAGGAAAATTCCCTTACAGTTACCCTCTAATTCTCACCGGATGAATACAGTGAGAATTTATCATAATTTAATCCTGCCTTCCTACCAAGGCCGAGCACTCTTTTTAGGTTCTTTGACTTCCAGGAAGCTTCTGAGGGTTGGTCACTTCTAATAATGTCTTTCCATGATGGCTACTTTGGAGGCTAGCCATCCGATTACTGAGGCGGCCCTCACACTGGTTGTGATGGGTGAACAGGTGGATAGTTTTCCCACAGTACCCCTTCCCACAGTGATTGGCAAGGCACCCGGGGTTGAAGTTGAGATGGGCACCCTTCTCGAGAGTATTTTCGCGTCTTCCCCTCTTGGTAAGGGGCAACATTCTTCTTCATAGATCTCTCAGCCTTCCTCATCTCATTCGGCCATTGGGAGTCACTCTCTCAAGGTAACCAATGAGGGGGTGGAAGCTTTTTCCAGCAACTGCACGGAGGCAGAAGATTACACAGGAGGTCAATCTCCTCCAAATGTTGAAGTCCTCAAAAGCCCGATGAATCCCATCGCAAATTCTCTTGTTCAAGCCGACGATGGTTCGAGGGGTCCAGTCATCAATCCATTCATCCAGGTAGAGTCTCTCGCAGGTGGTGATTCTGCAGGTGATACAACTGGTGAGGGTCCACATGAGAAACCGCTCACTCGAGCTGAATATCTCGCGACAAACTACTTCCCTCCGAATGCTGCAGCCGGCCCCCTCCCGGGGCGTTTAAGTGAGGACATGCCTGCTCCTCCCGAGGTTTCAAGGGATTTCCTGAATTTGTGGGTCTTGCAGAAGCCCTTCCTTCTTTATCCCAGCTAGCCATGGAAGGGAGCCAAGAGAAAGCTATTAGTCGGGTTGTCGAATGTATGCCGGCTTTTTTCCACAAGGTTCGATTGTTCCTTTCCTGCCTTTTACTTTCCTCTTCCTACTCCTTCTTTTTTCTTAGTTTTACCTTTACGTCACCAGGCACTTCTCAGCTTGTGGCTTTTAGCATGAATGATCACGAGGCAGCCGCTCAGGAGAGCTTAGACCGCTCTCATGGCGACAGGGAAGAGAAAGAGCAGCTGAAGCTTGAACTCGAGAAGACGAGGCTTGACTTGTCGGACATGCGCAAGAGATCTAAGAAGTTGGAGCGTCGCCAACGGAAGCACAAGAAGAGGTGGGGAAAGGAGAAGACCCAACTGGAGCAACTTAACCAAAGTCTTCAAGTCGACCTATCTCGAGAGAGAGAGGAGAAGAGGCGGTTGGGGGAAGAGAAGGACAGGTTGGGACAGCTGAACAAAAATCTTTAGGATTCCAACCTCTCCCTACAAAAGCAACTGAAGTGGCTCCCGACGCTTCATGATAAGTCATGGGGACACGGGGTTGCTGAAGGCCACAAATCAATGTGGTCATTTTTTCTCCAGAATCCGAAGCTGCGTTTAAGGTCTTTCACCAAGTACCTTCAGCAACTTGTGTCTGGCGATATTCCTACCAGCGAGGCATCCTTTAAAACCAACCATGATCTGGGAAGGAAGGAGATGTCGAACTCTTTCCTTGACTCAACCGCACCCGCACCGATATTAGTGGATCTGACCAACCTTGTTCTTGTGGTCATTGAGTCGGCCGACCCCGCTTCTGTTGCCGCTGAGACCGATGCTCCTGGCGTTGAAACTTAAGGATTTTATGCGTCTTGTTGTACTTTCTCTTCTCTTTTTTTTTTACACATGTATCCACATTTTGTTGTTCAACGGCTTGTACATAGAGGTATACTGATTAATGCACATATCTTTGCTTTTCAAGCCTTCTTCTTTGCTCTTTTCTCCTTTCTTCTTTATTGTCATGTGGCCGACTTGGAGAACCTGGGTAAAGGGGTCCACAGAGTCCCTGCTTACCCTGCTAGCCGGTCCGCAAAGTTATATTTTGTGTGAAAATTTAAAAAAGTTATAATGATAAGATAAAATGAGTTGAGATCACTTCTCAATCCAAATGGGGCAGGCTTTGTTTGAACATGATGAGCTGATCTCGTCTTACCTCAAAACTTTTCATAATTATTTTCTCCAAACATATGTCATTCAAACACAAATTTCTTTTTTTTTTTTTTAATTTTTCCATCTAATCATTATAATTTTTCTAATCTTCCAAACAAAACACAAAAATAATAAAAATTTTAAAAATCTTTATAATATTTTTTATTTAATTTTTTCTTTTTTTTTTACTACTAATCATAAAATTCTCATTTCATCTCATTACTCAAATATGCCCTTAATAATTTTACAGTCTCTTAAAATCTTAATTAGCTATATATGAAATAATGAAAATAGAGGTTGATTCGGTTAGGTTTTGAATTTTGATAGTGATTTGAGATAAGACGAGTTGAGATGAAAATTGAATAAAATATTGTTAGAATATTATTTTTTTAATATTATTATTGTTTTGGGATTTGAAAAGGTTGAATTATTTATTGAAAATTTGAAAAAATTGTAATGATAAAATAAGATGAGATTAAATATTTTTTTATCCAACCTAGCAGAAATCAATCTTTTGGCTCGATATTCTTTTGGAATTTTGGAGAAGCTTCCTTTTAAAAAGGGTTCCCTCACTTCTTCCCTTTGAAGTCCATCCCACCATTTTAGCTCTGAAAAATTTTACTTATTAGCTTTACATCACATATTTGTTGAGAAAAAAAATAAAAATAGGTAGGTGGTGTAAGATTATTGAATTCACACACCTACCGAAAGAAAAAATTAAAAAAATAAAAATAAAAATATGGTGTATGACTATTGAATAGAATAATCTCCGCTATTGCCCATAACTTTCGTCTACACTTCCAACTTTGTACTTGTCAACTTTATGTATCTTCAGGACTCCATCGCAAATTCTTTTATCTCTTCCTTCAACATATGACAATGGGCTTATAGACGATCAAAGGACGAAGCCCCATATCCAGCACATATTAATAGGGTGTCAAATTGTGTAATGGATAGTGTTCGTGTCGTGTCAAGATATGTATATTATACTTTATAAGTCAACCCTAACCTGACCCATTAAGCTTATCATATCAAAATCTCAAATCCTAACACGACCCATTACTATAACAGGTCGTGTCGTGTCAACCTATTTTAACATGTTTATGTAAATGGGTTGAAAAAACCCGAAATTAACCCGTTAAACTAAGTTAAGTTTAGTATAATTTTAAATAAATGTTAAAATCACAATATCTATAAACAATATAAAACTAACTACAAGTCTAAAATTACAATCTAAACAATATAAATATCGAAATTAAAATCCTAACAATTTTATTTTTGAGTATAAGGGTATAATTGTAATTTTAACTTTCTTCGTTACGAGCTCTAACGGGTCAAAACAGGTTGACTCGTTAAGCAATTGTGTCTTAACGGGTCAACCCATTTTGACCCGAATCCATTAAGGCTAAATCTTAACCTACTTTTATCATGTCATGTTCGTATTGGGTTAACAAGTCATGTCACATATTACCACCCCTAAATATCATTGCTCAAATTAAATTTAGGGCATATTCTTTACAAAGAATTTTATGAATATAGGAATTCTTACTTTTATCAATCATAAATGATAAAGTAGCACTTTCTCATGTCATTTTGTTTGTTGCCTTCGTTTAACAAATAAACGTATAAAATAGAAGAGACATTTTACAAACATCAGGTCCTTTATATCCTCCAATGGAAAGCTAACATATCAAGTTTCCACTGATGATAAAATAGATCCACTCACAAAAGATTAAAATCCTATTATTATTATTATTATTATTGAAAGAATAAAGATGTTTTTTGGACTGCTGCCACCTCTAGTGTCTAGATAGCAGTATTTTTTTTAAAAAAAAAAGAGAATGAAATTTCAATTTTATTAATAAGCCCTTACTTGTGGTGGAGGAAAACCATAGTCACAAACCAGAAACCTGGGGATTACAAATATTCCAAAAAAGACCAAAACTCAGGCATCAAAAATCCCCTTACATCAAACTAAATTTCAAGCTGAAAAGAAAATACATAAGAACCAGGATAACCAACCTAAAAACCCACCTGCAATAAAAGCTCAGCTCAAACAGATAATAGAATAGCAAAGAAAAAACAGCTGCAAGAAGAAAATACCTCACTATGATATGTGTAAGTAAGGAAGGCCAATTCTATCCATGCGCAGAAGACCTCTAAACTTTCTGGGCAAAGTACCTCGATCCTCAAACCAATCCAGATTCAAACCCTCAGCACCAAGTTCAGCAAGGAAATCAATGACGGCATTACCTTCACGAAATACATTACTCACTCTATAATCTAGGCAGTCAAGACAAACTTGAAACTCGTCCCAATAATCCTCAAGGTACCAAAGAGTACAATTTCCCTTTTTAGTCCAATTAACCAGAATTTGAGAGTCAATATCAATATCAACCCTAAAGAAACCAAGTTGGCAACACCTCCTGACACCTTCCAGCAAACTTCTCAGCTCAGCAAAATTATTAGAGCCCTGACCTAAGGAAACAGAAAAAGCCGTAGACATCTTGCCACCTACATCACGAATGACACCCTCAGCCCTAGCTAGACCCAGATTACCCACACTACTCCCATCAGTATTAAGCCTAACCTTGTCCTGTTGGGGAGGGGTCCACTTCACCACAGAGACCTTCTTAAGTTTAGGAACAAAACCGAAATATCCAATTTCTTCAAAATGGCAACATCTTGACTAGGAAGCCTCATAAGATTCTTATTCAATTGCATGATTTTACAAATCCAACATTTAATAACATACCAAATCGTCTCAACAGTATCAATCTGGCCATCATACCTAGCTTTACAACGCCTATCCCAAGGCTTTCAAGAAACAATGGAAGGAAGCAAACTAAAAATAGTCCTAACTTGAGAGGATTTACCAGTATGAAGAAACCAGAACTCAATTTGTTCCTACCAAGTACGGACAACACCCATATGCACACCTAACTGAACAGACGTCATACGCCAAAGTTGTCTAGCAAAATCACCAGTACAAAGAACATGATTAAGATCCTTCATATACCGGAAGCACAACAATTACACTTAGACACCATAGGAATCCCAGCCATTTTAATCTTAGCATCCACACTCAGGCAATTGTTGGAAGCCTTACACATCATTATGGATTTTGTTTTTAGGAGATAATTGTGCCAAATCCAATGGGCCCAAGGAAGAGAATGCGCCTAAGCCCTAATGCACTCCCAAGCACTTTTAGTAGAAAAGCTACCATCATTCTCCTTCAATCAAACTAAAGCATCCTGCCCCTCCTTCCTTCTTGCCAAAAATTGGTACACATCATTAGCTTTTTGTTGACCCACAAGCCTTTCCAAGAGAGAGATATCTCAACCATTATCAATGTGAAATTCTTTAATCTTAATCATAGAATAATCAATAACTGGATAGTGAACATGAAGGGGACCACCTTCTTCCCAATTATCATACCAAAAAGAGAGATTACCCTCCCTCACAAGCCATTTTGAATTATGTAAGACATCCGGAATACTCTTGACAATAGACTTCCAAAAACGAGTGCCATTTTTAAGCGCCAAAAGGGATAAATGCTTATCTCTAACATACTTTGATATAAACCCGCAGGAATGGAATTTCTTATACCCACAATCAATTTGAAAACTCACCCAAGAAAGTCAAAATCAAGTCAATAAATGGGAAATCTAGACCTGATGAGAACTCATTTCAAGAACTTAGATTATATTAAAATCTAGACCCGTTAAAAAACCCGTCTTAAGAACCCAAATTACAAGGAGGAATGTTACAAAGGTTGTAATTTACATTTGATAAGTTCAAAAGTTCAATTAAGAACAAAAGAAGTAAACTCAACTCACAATGAAAATTTAATATAATCTAACCCTTCAAATGAGGCTACAAAGTATATTTAAACCAAAACCTAATTGAAACCCTAGTCAAAATAAAGCCCTTTCTCCCAAAAATACCCCTGGATGAATAGTGTCACGGCTGCTACAGTAACGTTACAGTAACTCGGTTCTTGAAACCCTAGTTCCTAAAAAATAACTTTCCAAATAAGTCATTAGCCACAATACATGGCCTTCCCAAAATCCTAGTTCATAATAAATAAGACATATGTGGGCCAAGCATCCGCAAGCCCACTTATTCTAAATTAATAAAATAAATCATTTAACAAATTGAAAACTTTAAATAATAATAGGCCCAAACAATAACTCTAAGTCATGTCTTCCATAGCGTGTTTTAAGTGGATCAAAACAGGTTCTCCTTTTTTCAAGCCCATTTTGAGTGTTGGCCTCTTGCTAGCTTCATCCCAAATGGATTGCACCAATCCTTGTATTGGTTAATTTATCTTCTTAACTCTTGATCTTCTAATTGGCTCATCAGGAACTTGCAAATGATCTTTTAGACTAGGCTCACCTTAATTCCCATCATTCCCCTTCTCTTCAAAAAGATTCAATCTCGAATCTCCACCTGCATCAAAGGGAAAAAGGTTATTTATAAGCATTAACATTAATTTTCTCAAAAATTTAAGAAGTTCCATCCAAACTACACCTGTCATCAACAAGCAAAAACACAAAGCTAAATGAGTAAGTGGATTAAAACCATAAACAATTTCAAAAGAAAAAAAAAAAGAAGAAATAGTAGTATGCAAGGTTTTATTATATGCATGCTCTAATAAGGGTAAATGATACCCCCGAAAACGTTCATGTAACAATTCAATGAATGACAAATGATATTTCCACAAACATTCATGAAATACATCTAAGATTTTCCTTACATCAAAATGATCACTCCAATTATATGCAAATTCAATTAATGGCAAGCAATACTTTTACAAACGTCCATACAACACGTTAATGAATGGCAAATGATACTCTCACAAACGTTCATAAAACACATCTAAAATTTTACTTACACCAAAATTACTACTCCAATTATGTGCAAACTCAACAAATTGCAAGCAATACTCTCACAAACATTCATGCAACACGTTAATGAATAGCAAATGATGCTCCCACAAACGTACATGCAACATGTCAATGAATAGCAAATGATACTCCCACAAACGTTCATGCAACTTGTCTAAAGTCTTCCTTACACCAAAGTTACCCAACAAACCACCATGTCTATCACACACAAGCAACTTACGCATAAAACTAGTAGGCACACAAAGTCTATTCTCTTTAAATAAGTACCAATCTAGTTTATAAAACTTACCAAACGATGATTTCTCGCATATTCCATACAGACTAGTAAAGTCATTGTCATTAGCATGCAATTTCTTCTCATATTCAAATCTCAATAACTTTACACTTAAAATAAAGATAAGGACATACCTTCTTGTTAATGCATTAACCACAAAAGTTTCTTCACTATGTGTGTATTTAATTACATGAGGAAGAGTCTCAATGCAGTCCGCCCACTTAGCATCCACTCTAGTCAACAACTTACTTTGTCCCTTCAAGTATGTCAATGACTCATGTTCTTCAAACAAAGGTCGGGTAGGAATTGTCGCACCTAGCACAAAATCAATGTAGTGCTCTATCTCCCTAATAGGTGGCAATCCACTAAAAACACCACTAGAAAACATGACCTCATATCCCTGCAACAAAGAGACAACAATACTAGGCAAAGATATGTCAAGTTCGTTAGTATTAAAACTTGCCTTAGCATAAAAACTCACTTTTCTCTTTGTTTTTCTCCCACTTTCTTCACTCTCTTTTTCTTTCTCACTCTCTTTTTCCCTTTCACTCTCTTTTTTCTTTTCACTCTTTTTTTTTCTATCACTCTTTTTGTCATCATCATTTTTTGAACTCTCAACCTCACAATTGTTTTTCAACTCATTTTCTCTTTTTCTTGAGGTCTCAGCCTCACCCTCATCTTTTTTCTCTCTCATTTTTCTCTCTCTCTCCTTTTCGGCCTCACTATTTCTTTTTTTCTCAATCTCATATTCACTCTTACTTTTTAGCTCAATCTCACTATCACTCTTATTTTTTAGCTCAATCTCTTTTTCAATTTTTCTTTTTTGATCACTCTTTCTTTTTTTATCGCTCTCATTTTCATTCTCTCTTTTTTGAGCAACCTCACTTTTCAGTTTCAATTGGTCACCATGGACCTGTGTTAGAGTTAAAAGAGCAAGTTTAATTATTTTTCCATCCTTTTCGAAATTGTACATGTTCTTTAACTCATCATGGATCACCTTCCTATCATACTGTCATGGCTTCCCCAACAAAATATGGCCATCATGCATAGGCACTACATCACAAAGCACTACATTTTGATATTTTCCAATTGAAAAAGAAACTAGCACTTGCTTATTTACCCTAATCTCCCCACAATCACTCAACCACTACAACTTGTATGGTCTAGGGTATTTCAAAGTAGGTAAACTCAATTTCTCAACTAAAATAGTGCTAGTCAAATAATGCAACTCCTCCCATCAATGATCATACTACATACCTTGTTGTTGATATGGCATCTAGTCCTAAAAATGTTCGCTCTCCACTGCTCTGTATCATCCATCCTAATTTGTGTATTGAGAGCACGCCTGGTAACAAGAAACTCACTATACTCTTCATTCTTATACTTATATTCAATACTAGGCTCTCGCCTCCACCTATCTCTCCCACCTTGCAGTTTTCTACACACTGTATCTCTTTGATCCATCCTATCCCTCACTTCCTCCAACACCAAATTCAACCGTTTAAATTGTTGTTGCATGGCATATAACAAAAAGGATAAGTTATCTGCCATCCCTTTGGGTGATGAGTCATTCCTCTAAAACATCGTAATGCGCTATACAAAAAGGATGTTAGTGGAAAACCTCACACACTCCCTTACATGTTTACATTCGAATAATGGCATTCCACTCGTGTTTCACTCTTAATTGACTTTTTTCTGATAATAGTCTCACACTCTCTTGCATTTTACCTCAATAGTTTTCCGCTCAAGTTCTTTAAAAACTAGTTGAACTAAATCAAGACAATACAACATTGTATTATTCCAACCAACAATAGGTTCAATAAACAAGAAAAATAAATAAAGAATGAATAAAATGACACGAGACTCAAGGAATTTATATAAGGGAAAGAGTAATTATAAAACAAAATACCAACTAGAAAGATGCATTCAGCCCTTTTGATGATAAAGCTCAACCAATAAATGTATTTCTTTCTCTTTGTTGTAACTATATAGCAACTTTTGAGTATGCTATCACTTTTTCTTTCTTTCTTTTTTTCTTTCTTTTTTTTTTCTTTTCTCTAATTCAATCACAAACAGCAATATTCAATTGAAAATTAAGCAATTGAATTGACAAGGAATTATAAAAGAATCAATAAAACGGCACTCCAAGCAATTGACAAATTTAGAGATGCAAAAAACTCTAGAATTTCAAAACCCTAAGATCAAGAACACAAAACCCCAATAAACAAAAAAATTTCTACAGCCCCAAGATGATGTAATTCAGCCACCTTTTTTTTTTTTTACAATTTTTTTTCTTTTGCAACCCTAGAATAATAAAGCTCTAGAATTAAATTTAAAGATGTAAAAATTAAAAAATAGAATCAGACCTGATTGGAAACTGAAGTCTGAATACCAAATTATATGAACCCACAATCAATTTCAAAACTCACCCAAGAAAGTCAAAATCAAGTCAATGAATGAAGAATCTAGACCCGATGAGAACTCGTTTCAAGAACCTAGATTATATCAAAATCGAGACCCGTTGAAGAATCCGTCTCAAGAACCCAGATTACAAGGAGGAACGTCACAAAGGTTGTGATTTACCTTTGATAAGTTCAAAAGTTTAATTAAGAACAAGAGGAGTAAACTCAACTCACAATAAAAATTCAATATATTCTAACACTTCAAATGAGGCTACAAAGAGTATTTAAACCAAAACATAATTGAAACCCTAGCCAAAATAAACTCTTTTCTTCCAAAAATATCCCTAGATGAATAGTGTCGCGGCTTCTACAGTAACGCTACAGTAACTCGATTCTTGAAATCCTAATTTCTAAAAAGTAACCTTCCAAATAAGCCATTGGCCACAATACAGGCCTTCCCAAAACCCTAGTTCATAATAAATAAAACATATGTAGGCCAAGCATCCTCAAGCCCACTTATTCTAAATTAATAAAATAAATCTTTTAATAAATTGAAAGCCTTCAATAATAATAGGCTCAAACAATAACTCTAAGTCATGTCTTCCTTAGCTTGTATCAAGTGAACCAAAACTAGTTCTCCTTCTTTCAAGCCCATATTAAGTGTTGGCCTCTTACTAGCTTCATCCCAAGTGGAGTGGGCCAATCCTTGTGTTGCTTCCTTAATCTTCTTAACTCTTGCTCTTCTAATTGGCCCATCTGAAACTTGCAAATGATCTTTAAGACTAGGCTCACCTTGGTTCCCATCATTAGGCGCCAAAAGGGATAAATGCTTATCTCTTAACATATTTACCTTTGAAAAAATCCGCCCACAAAGAATGACCAGATATCAACCGCCGACAAGTTTCATGTGTAAAGCCCTCTAAATATCCCCAAAATCCCTTATACCCAACCCTCCTTCTTCAATAAGGCAACAAATCTTCTTCCAAGCCACCCATTTTCTTTTGCCTTTTCCTTCTTATTCACCCCAGAAGAAAGAGCTCAAAATCATGTTCAACTCTCTGGTCACAACCTTAGAGACATGTAAAACAGCAAGCAGATGAGTAGCCATACTCGAAAGAATATGACACAACAAAACAGTTCTCCCACCAATAGAAAGTAATTTCATCTTCCAACCTGCAATTTTCTTTTTAACTTTCCTAAACAAATCACTGAAATCAGAAGCCTTCAGTCTACCATTAACAATAGACACACCTAAATACTTAAACGGAAAAGAGCCATCAGAAAACCCAATAATACGAAAAATAAAACGCTTTCTAGAAACAGAAATATGTTTAGAGAAAAAAATAGTACTTTTTTTCTTTACTAAGGATTTGACCCGACCAATTTTCATAAGAATTTAAAACCTGAATCAAACCTTTCATAGATCTTTTACCACCATCAGCAAAAATCACAATATCATCAGCATACATAAGATGAGAAATAAGCAGGGTACCTCTAGCCTGAGAGAACGGGTTAATATGGCCATTATCAAAAGAATGTTTAAGAATGTGAGAGAGAACCTCTTGTAAAATAATAAATAAATAAGGCGATAAAGGATCACAATGTCTCAAGCCCTGCTCACTCTTAAAGAAACATCTGGGAGTGTCATTCATCATAATAGAATACTAAGGCATAGAAATGCACGCCTTAATTAAATCACAGACTTGGGCAAAAAAACCAAAAGCATCCAAGACCTGTAATAGGAACCTCCAATCAACTCTATTATAAGTCTTAGACATATGAAGCTTGATTAATACATTGCCCCCGACAGCTTTTTTATTGATAGAATGGACTATCTCCTGAGTTAAACTGATATTTTCAAAAATACTACAACTAGTAATAGCAGTAGACTACCCGTATCTAGTGCCTAGGTGACGCCAAATTGGCCAGATTTGATCGAATTGACTAGATCCAACTGTCGCCAGCAGGTGGAGGGTGGGCGTTGCCATTCTGAGTAACGGCCGGATTAATCTTTTTTGTGATTATTCCAACTATTTCACAAGTTGCAAGAGCATTAGCATTGGCTTCATCAAAATTATCTTCAAAATTTGATGAAAAGTACATGTTTTCTATAAATTTAAAACCTCCCTATCCATAATCCCATATTGGATTAGCCATTAGATTCATCAAAATAATAATATAATATTATTTTTTTAAGAATAATATTTTTATTTTTATTTTTTTATATTTTACAATTACACTAACCATATGTAAATTAATAATTTAATTTGATACTTAAATTATTGTTTCCCAACTAATTTTTTTTCTCAACCTAATTACCTAACAAACACATTTTACAAACTAATTTTCAAATCCAAAATAATAATTTGCTGTATTTTGTAATAAAATAAAGGAATAGACTTATGAATAGTGACTCTTCAAATATGAAGATAAAGATAAATTTACTGTAGCTCAAAGTTTGAGTTTTGAGCTTTAGCTAATCCAATGCCAGCATCTTCACTCCCATTCCATTCAAATCTTATTCATTTCTTCATTTTGCCCATTCCACTGCCAGTGCTCCAAACGCTACCATGTTCATGACGGTTGTAATGATGTTTATTGAAAATAATTAGCATTAGGGTAATTAAAAATTTAGGATTTATATTTTAAGGTTTTAGATCTTTCCTTTAAAAGAATTAATTCGTTGTAGTTGAGCTTATTGTAAATTTCTAAGATATTGAGGTGGCGTGTTAGGATTGAATTTTACAGCTAATCCTTACATCAGCACCTTCCAGAATAAAAATATAAAGACAAGAACAACAATCAATTAAAATTTTCAAAAACAAAGTTGCATTCAATAGAAACTTGAAAAGTTCTTCCATTGAAGAAAAAGAAATCTACAAGAGAAAATGAGAAAAATTATAAATTTTTAGTAGTTCAAATGGTGATTGTCAAAATTTATATATAATTGGTAATAATTGTAGATGATGGTGGACTTTGAGGGAGTTACCCTTTATTATTTTCTTCTTTCTTTTTCTTTTTTTGGGAGAGGGTGGTTCTCTCATTGGAAGTCACCTCTCCCATATATTATGGTTACCTTCTTGGTTGCAATCAAAACTTATAAATCTTACTTTGAATAGAATACTTAATCACAAACCCAATAAAAATATGGCCTTTTTATTATAAGTTCTGAAATAGAAAATAAAAAATGAAGTTGTGTGATTGAGGAATCAGGTGGTGGATTTTGGAATTTGGTCGAGGTGATAGTCACAAAAAGAGAAATAATATTTGCAGTCATTAAATGCTGACTTGCAATCTTTTTGAAAAAAATTATTATGTCTAGAATTCAAGTCCCTCTTGGGCCTTGGCAGTATTATGTTTGCAAGTTTGTCACATTTTGAACCGATCGAAGCCCATGTCTCGACAACGACATGAGTTCATACAAAATAAAATTAGAGGCACACATATTCGGACCAAAGTTTTCACGTCTAATGAAGGTTTGGGCCCCTTTCAAGTCCACGTCTGTGCTGATTACAAGCCTGCCCCAGCAAGACTTTCTTTCAATAATATTCTCATCTGCAAATATATAAGAAGTAATAATGTTACATACAGTTGTGAAGTGTGTAAGTGTTTTACAGTTATTTTAAAAAAGAGTGATGTTAATTATTAAAAAATTAATTTTTCTCATATGAGTCCCGAATATATATTCACTTTTTTTAAAGAAATTATACACACTTACAAGTTGTAGTTATTATTTCTCTTCAAGAAATCCTAAAAAAGGCGTTTCGAAGCTGCCTAAAGCTGAGGATCGAAGATAAAGAGATTGAACGCACAGGAGCTGTCCCCCCCCCTCCTTTATATGTCTGATGGTGGGGGGGATCGCAATCCAATATTGGGATGGTACAAAGGGGTCTAACCCATAACAAAACAGCTTTACACTAAACCAACTTTAGCAAGGTCAGAATGAGTGAATGAATGTACGTGTTTCCGACATAGCTTTTCCCATTTCTCTTCTAAATATTAGCTACATATATAGCCCACAATCCAATATCCATGTAGTTTGTTCTAGATGATGCTTTTCTTCAAAAGAAAAAAGAAGGCATTGGAAAGATGTAGACTTCTCTCAGCATTCCAGCCTTGAGTTGAGCCAATTCAAGTCTTTTTTCAAAAACGAAAGGGAGGGGGAGAGTCTAAGCTGGAACTTTAATAATTGAAAGTGGTTGCCACCACCTTTTTTCCTTCATTCATCACTTAACTTTTTTTCTGTCATGGGTACACACATGGGTCAATACGTCATGCATGTTGGGCATTGTCGTTTCATTCTTCTTGAACATATCTTCTTCTCGATCGGCCAGAGATTTCTTGATCATGTGATCAAATTCAGTGTAATTGAGCCTAAGTTGCTTTGTTGGGTTGTCAAAATCTAAGCATGGCCATGCCATGCATGCACCTAATTCATTTATTGACAAGCTGTTGGTTAATTATATAGAGAAAATTGATCCTAAGGTCCTTGATTTTGTTCCTGTCGTCGGATCAAGACTTGAATTTTTCATTTTCATGATCAGATGATGATCAGGACTTGAGTTTTGATCACTTGTCCAATGCATGCATGGGTCTGTTTATCGAATTCTTTTGTAATATCTTTTAGGAAATAATCTATAGTACTGTCTTCAACTTTACACTCCACTAGAATAACATCACTTTCTCATATCTAAGAAAAGTTAAATAATAATAATAAAATTAAAATGTAAAAGAATCATGAAAACTTAGTTCATGAAAGGAATTGGGTTTCCTATATATCCCTCTGATCAGTACCTCTCACGCGGTTCTCCCTCCTTGAGGCTACCAATTTTTAGATTTGTTTAGTAAGGATTGGTTTGGTTACACAGATGAGATAAAATGAAAATTGAATAAAATATTATTTTTATTTTGAGATTTAAAAAATTAAATTATTTATTATATTTTATATGAAAATTTAAAAAAGTTATAACGATGAGATGATCATCTTATATTATACCAAATCAAACAAGACCTAATATGGTTCGTTATCTTAAATTTCTCGTCTCTATGTGGCATATTTTACAAGGTTTCTTATATCAATCACTCAAGTGAAAAGCAATTTAAATTATTTCGTTTTTTCAATGGAAATTAATCACGATTTTCTTTAATAAATGGTATGATTTGGTTACTTTAATACCAGTACTGCTTATAAATCTGTCAAAAACATCTTATATTTTACACTCACTTACTCATCTGAATGTTATCCTTTCCCAACTTTAGTTAACATCACCACTTGTTAAAGCACTGACATACCATTCTACCACAAATCTACTGGTAATTCGTGTTGCTATGACATCTTTGGATGTGCTAAGTTAAGTTTAGGTCAAATATGAGTTAACCATATCCCGACTCATATAGTTAAGTGGATCAGATCCTCCAACTCTAACCTAATTGTTAACGTTGTGTTTCGTACATATTTAAGTCAGGCTTCGACAACTTAAGTCTTTCGAAATGGGCCTACAAAAGATAGGGGAAAGGAGACTAGGAGATGGAGGCCTTGGGGCAAGGGAGTCTCCGATGTCAAAATTAGTAAATATTTTTGAAAGTTTGTAAATAAGTGAAAGTTTAGAAATCCAAGCAAGTTTTATCGTACATGAGACTTGCTATTTATACCACAAACCTGGGGGAAAGATCATGTCTGCCCCCATGGAGTTTGCATCCTTCGTACTATTCTCTGTGTCAAAGTCATTTAATGTACCGTAGCTCTACGACTGCGTCAATAATGTGGCGTGTCGCCCATGTAGTAGTGCCATTAATACAGCATAGTTTTCCGATTTCCTTCTCCTAGACAGTATCCTTGGTGGTCCGTCGATATACTTTCTGTCAGAAGACCGAGGGTTCTCCCATACATTACACCCACTATATATGCAGATGAGCACTCGAGAGCTGGACACTACTTGAGGGGCCTTTAGATCGACAAGTTTCATCTTTTGCAGCACACTCCCTCTTGCAGGTTGCATCTAAAGGACTCTACCGATGGCCAGGTTGGAGACTTTGTTCGTTCTAGACTGGGCTTTTAGTCTTAATTCTCTTAGTTTTTATTCACAAGCCCGCTAGGTCTATAAGAGACGCGGGGGGGGGGGGGAATCCCCTTACACTATTAATTTTGTGTTGAGTTCTTATCAAGTTTATAGGATGTGAGAAAATTGGTCAACAACGAAAATTGCCTCAATTTATTGTTGTTATTAAGGTTGAGGTACCTGGTCCATTTGGATACATAAATACTCTCAACTCATCTCATCTCATCTTATCTTATCATTACAATTTTTTCAAATTCATACAAAATATAATAAACAATTCAACTTTTTCAAATTCTAAAATAATAATAATATTAAAAAATATATTCTAATAATATTTTATTCAACTCATATAAAACTATCTAATCTCATCTTACTATTCAAACAGACCCAATTTTATAATTGACCTTTTAATGTCATGTTGGAGCTATGTAGTCGACCAAAAAATATCTCACAGCTTGTTATTAGCCTCGTTGTCTCGTCAAATTAATTGTGCTACATAATTTTTTTTTTTTTTTTTTTTCCTTCCAAACTATTAGATCTTCATTCAAAAGCTGGAAATATAGTTAAGTTACAGAAATAAAACTAGACTATTACAACCATGAAAGCAAACTAGGAAATTGAAATTTAGACTTGGATTACAAAGCAGGAGTAGATGGTGGGCCTTTCCCACTGTGAAAATCCAGCATTCACTGGGGCAGTTTGATGAGGCTTTGTGTGCACTGTGAAAATCCAGCTACATAATTAGATAAGGCTTTGTGTGCTTCTTTTTCCCTTGTACTTCACCGAAAAGATGTAAAAGAAATTAACACAGAAGATATATGTTTCTATAAATAAATAAAATAAAATAAAATGGATGTTCTAAATTATCTAACAAGGTTTATGAACAATTATGAATGTTTTTACGTCAGAATATCAAATGCCTTTCTCTTAAGCCTCACTTTTAGAGACCGTCCTTGTCATAATCAATAGACAGTGAAACATGAGTTAATATATTATATGGTAGTTGACACAAAAATCAAACAAAAGTAAGCTGAAGTACTAGTTGCTTAATTTGGTCAATAACAAAATTATTTTCTTTTATTTTTTATTTTTTTCATTTTTTTCTTCCAATCATTTTTTGCAAACATCAATACAAAGTCATTTTCATCTAAATAAAATTTAAAAATTTAAAAAAAAATGTTGATAGTAATTACCAAAAAGGGTTGTCAAATGGGATATATATATTTATATGTATATATATATATATATATACATACACACACACACTAGCATTACCATGCATTTTGATACGAACCAGCACCAATGTTTATGCCACCTACCATTACAGTACTATGCCACCATAATGGTTGCAACAACCACAACCAGCTAACATCTTTACCGCTACCGCCGTAAACAGACTTGAAACGGCCACTCGTACTGCCATTGCCATTAACTTCATGCGTGGTGGAAAAACTGCATTAATTTTCACCCACATTAATTTATTACATATTTTTTGCTTTCCATAAAAAGACTCGTGCCAAAAAATTTATCTTACTCCGACCCCATCGTTAAAAATGGATGAGAATTTTATTTCATGTTAGCTGTTACGCTTATAAGGTAATATATATATATATATTAGTGTATAAATTTATATATATATATATAATTTAGTATGCAAATTGAGATTTTTAGTAGTTTGAAATGCAAAGTAAAAGAGTATATGGTAGTTTACGAGGGAAAAACGTAATTACCCATTAATGAAATAAACGATAAATATGAGTCCATGATGATGAATATTGCATGAGGGGGATTCTGCAGGTACCAGAAGTCGAAAATCTTAACAGAATATAATATGTAGAAAAATTATATTCATCATCTTTACACATCACACACTATATATTTTTTTATTTTTTTTCTCTTATCAAATGTGTGATATATGGATGATGAATAGAAGAATTCAATAAGTTTAAGAAGAATAAAATTTAAAAAAATTTAAAAAAAATTTAAAAAAATAAGAAAAATAAAAAAATGAAATGTGTGGGAATGATGAATAGCAAAACTCTAATATCATGTATCAATAGAAAGATAAAACTNAAAAAAAAAAAAAAAGTTAAAAAACCAGATTTAAAAAAAAAAGAAAAGAAAAAGCTATATGAAATATAAAAATAATATATATGATACAAATTTACTAATTTCGAGCAAATGAAGTACTAGTACATACTACTAATCTACTACTTAATAAACTAATAAACTAATAATAATAACTAATCTATTACAAAATTGGAAGGCTAAAGCCGCTAAACAATTACAAAATTATAATTTACAAACATAAAAGTGTCCAAGGGACATTATATCGGAGGTAGACGTCGTATTTGATCCTCATGGTCAATACCATCCCCCTTACCCTTATATTGGAACCCCTACACATGTCGTCTAATTCTTTTTTCACCCTACATATAACAAAATATTTCAGGCGGAGATCAAGAATAACAGCCACATATAACAAAATATTTAGTCTAGTCAAACCTCTCCAATACTTGTCATATTTGACTCTCATGATCAATGTCATCCCCCTAATCTTTATATTGGAACCTTTACACATGTCGTCTAATTCTTCTTTCACCATACATACTTATTGACAAAACTCATGGGATGTAGGGTACAAAGAATTTCAATATAATAACGTGAAAGCCCAAGAAAATCAACAAAAGTATAAACTACCTCCCAATTATTATCATTGGGCTTTCCTAAACCCCCATACTCATCAAAGAATCTAACATATTGAATATCTTCATCACCCAATAATTGAAAGGCCGCCTCCTACATAAAAAAGGTTGAGTTCCATCTGGTAGGAACATCAGTACAAAGACGCTTCTTCGATGTTATGCCCACAGTCTTCGCAGCAATCTTGAATTTCTTCAATCTAGAAGGAGCAGACCTCATAAATTTCACAGTCATTCTAACTCATACAACTGAGTCATCAACATCTTTCAACCCCTCAGTCACAATTATATTCAAGATATGTGCAGCACATCTAACATGCAAATATTCACCACCCAAGAATATCTTATTTGTCTCTCTAAGATAAGTCTTCAGATATCCCAAAGCGACATCATTAGACGAGGCATTATCAACTGAAACTATCAAAACCCGTGCCAATCTCCACTCCTTTATTGCGGCCTTCAAGGCCGTCCCAATCGTCTCACCTTTGTGATCGGCTATTTGACAAAACTTAATAATCTTTTTGTGAAGAATCCAATCAGAATCAACAAAATGGACAGTCAAAGACATGTAATTGAAATTTTGGACAGAAATTCAAGTATCGGTAGTGAGACAAATTACCAAACCCCCCAATTGGTCCATCAAAACATATTTATCTTTTATGTACATCTTTTTAATATCATTTGCCACAGTGTGGCGAGAATGAAGTAAAAATCTAGGCTCTATTTCTTGGACAAGTTCATGGAACCATATCCCCTCCACAAACTGAAATGGTAGCTCGTATATGATAACTATACGAGCTACCTTCCTTTTACACTCATTGAGATTATACTTCGTAAACCCCTTCAACGTTGGACCTTCACTACTCCCATCTGCCATTTTTTTTTAGTCCAATATCTGGTCTAGATTGACTCTTATCCAATAAGGATCTTAATATAGGACTCTTCTTGCATTGTTCCTCTAAATAAACCTTCAATTGGGATGTATCATGTTTCCTATAGTGACATCCATATATTTTTCCACAGTAATTACATTTAACTTGGGGGTTCTTAAGGTCACCACCCTTTAGTTTGGTAAAGTGAGATCAAACTATGGAAACATGTTTCTTACCCTGTGTGGGCTTGGGGGCAGGGGAAGGTGTACTCCCAGTGGTTGGAGTAGGCTTAGTAGGGTTAGGTTCTGGGGCAGGGGTACTGGTAGGAGTATGAGAGCTATCATTAAAATCTCTTTGAAAATGCATTCCTGATTCCCCAACACAATTAAAAATTATTAAATTACACAAGGAAAAGTGCAAAGCCAACACAAGACATAAAAAAAAAAAAAAACATAATAATACACCGAACAATTAAAAAAAATGTTTTCTATTGAAAACATTTTTAGGGGTTTCCATTGAAACCCTAAATTGAAATTTCAGGAGGGAAACCCTTAAATCAAGTTAGGGTTTCGGATTGAACTCCTAAATCAATTTAGGGGTTCAATCCAAGACCCCTCAATTGAAACCCCTAAATCAATTTATTTAGCGTTTCGGATTTGGACCCTAAACTAATTTAGGGTTCCAAATCCGAAAACCTACAAAGTACAAACTAAAAAAAAAAAAAATCAATCACAGTGAAGAGGCAACATCAATTTCAAACACATGCACAAATCAGAATCTATAGAACACAAATTCACAATCATTCACATACTCCATCTCTGATTCAACCCATCATTTCTCCAATATCCAATCCAAAACTCGAAAAAAAAAAAAAATTCCATTTGAGGTATGGAGTAAGGACTAGAAGTCTTACCTTTAGAGTTTGGCGTAGAAAACGATGGGTGGTGCTCGTGCAGTCGTGCTAGAGAGAGAGAGAGAGGAGATCGAGAGAGTCTGAGAGATTGAGAGAGTGTGAGAGACTGAGAGAGAGACGAGAGTTCAAAAAGAGTGACGAAGACCAGGGTGGGGGACGGAGGAATATAAAGCGAAATGGCACCATTTCACTTATAGAGTTATATATATATAATATAAATATTAAATATATATATTAAAACACGGAACGGGGCTCAGCCCCATCCGTCTCCCGCCTCCGCTGGCCTCCAAAAGTGTGGGCGGGGCCCCCCACACCCCGCCTAGGCGGGACGAAACCCCCGCCCCGCATGAGCGGTGGCGGTGCTGCTGCGGGGCCCCACTGCCCACCCCTAGATAAAAGTATATCTAGAAAATAAGATCAACATATTACTTGAATTAATTGTCCAAATGGGATGAAAAGAAACATGTCATTACAGCTATTTATAGCATGGAAAATGATACACATCATACAACTATTTGCACAATTCTTTACACAATTGTGTTTTAAATGAGGAATGTTTTTGTAAAATATCTTATAAAAGCAATGCCATTTTATAAAAATATCTTAATTTTAAAATATGGTTGCGGAGGTATCATTACTCATATATTCAAAAATGGTTGTGTAAATTAAGATTAAATGATTGTGAATATATATATATATATATTTGTACGTGTAAATGGTCGTGAAATTTGAAAATGATCGTGTGGATATCATTTTAAAACTTGATTAGCCTTTTTGACGAAGTTTGGAAGATAATTAATTTAGTCCATGATCTATAATTTAGTCCATGACCTAGGCTAATAATGTATAACCATATATAATTCCTTCCGTATAACTAGTAGGTGGCTAGTTATGATTCTCACTTATAGCTAATAATAAATAATTATTAAACTAATTAAATAAGACTTATATATGAAACTTGTGTCCTGTGTTATATATGTCTCTTGAGGAAGATTTTTGTCTCTTAAAATTAACATAATAATGAAACCTTGGACCCGATTTATCTTAGACAGCAAGCTTGACTTCAAGCTGTTTGTTCCAATATATATCTTTGAGACATCCATCCAAGTTAATTGGATGTAAATGGTGTAGCTAGCTGATTCATAATGCCATCTCGGAAATTTTTCGTTTAATTTTACTGTCCTGATTATAAGAAAAATGCTTATACGTAATCAGTTATTTGTAAAGAAAATGATTGTTTTCTATTAAAATAAGTCTATTCTCATCGTAAATAATCATTTTTTCTTGTAGTGTGTACAGTGGAGGCACACATAATGTGCATGAGTATCATTTATATATGAAACCGATGGACGGATATTATATGATCTTGATAATCAATAAGGGTAATATTAGCAATTCGATTAGAAAAGTTCAAACATATAAAGTCATATATACAGAAATGCCATTAATAGACAGTCATGTGCTTCACATGATCGGTTCAATCAAATTGGCACATAATAGGACCTACACATCATTCATCATGTGGTGGCATATATGCATAAATTAACATATAGCTCATGCATGTGGGGTTTTTTTCTCTAAAAAAATAGGTTTATTTTCTAAGGAGGCCCTCTCTCTCTCTCTCTCTCTCTCTCTCTCTCTATACTTATATATATATATATAGCTAGAGGTGTGGATGAGGGAAACAATAAGCATATTTTGGTGTGCCATTAGTATTCGGAGCTAGCTAGCTGTTGCTACATCAAATCTTCCTTTTAATTCCTTTGATGCTTCGCAACTGTGCAATATCATGCAATATATATATATATGTATATGTATATATATAGGAGATGTAAACTGAAAAGAAAAGTGATAATTGGGGTAAAAACTAACAACTTTCATGATCAAAGTTAAACCCCATAAAGCAGTAGTACTAGTAGTACCGTTGGGGATTTAGAAATAGCTTTGGATGGATTGGGTTAGATGCATGCGGTCACCCACCATTCTTATAAATATATATAAATATATAAATGCTGAAACCACCCCAAATTTTCGAGTAAATTTGTCTAAACTCCTATCAGTACTATAGATGTAAAGATTATGTAACTATCCTTTAGCTAAAATAATAAATATTAAATAACAAAAATAAAGGAAGTATGAAAAAATTATAAATAAATATAAATACAAATTTTAATTACAATTTATTTTTTTTTTTAGTGAGGAAATCTTAGGAAGTGTTAGTGAGTAAATCGAAATATAAATAAAAATAAAAATAAACTCCCCATCTCATGTAATTAATCTGATTAAAAATTAATGCAAGCTTCCTTAATTTCTCGAGTAATTTCAAGGAGTTATAGCCATTTATTTCTATGTGTATCTAACGATTTATTTGCTTCATCTTTTTAATAGCTTCGGTTAGGAATTCATAGCTTTGTTAGGCAGGTGGGCTTCCTCCTTCCATTGAGAGATAACTTTGTAAAGTGTTTTCATTTTAATAAAAAGAAGGAACACTATCTATATATATAGGGAAAAAAAAAAAAAAAAACAAGAGTTGTTGGCAAATATTGTTCATGTGACGAATTTGCAGTGCGTGGTTTCGTACCTTAATTGCCAAAATGTGTACGTGCGTATAATAATTGAGTACTGTTAAAGCCACCGCTGGTAGTTCGGGAGTTACTGCTGGTTCTAATATGTGTTTTATTTTATTTTCAATTATTTTTTATATAAATTTTTTAATATTTTTAAATATTTAAAAAAAATAAAATAAATTTAGAATATTATTAAAAAATATTTTTTTAATCATAAAATAAAAAAATTATTAAAAAATACTTCTTTAATTACGAAATAAAATATTTACTTAGAGCAGGACGCTTAGCATTTTCCTTAATAATTTGACAACCACTTTGGAACAGGGAAGAAGGTGAATGTTTGGACGGCTCACCCATTTGCCATACGAGTTATTTTATTCTCTTAAGAGCAAAAAGTCAGGGGTGAATAGGAGTTGACCAAACCGACCGTCGCCAAAAGGATTGATTGTTAGATTTTGGAGCTAGATGAAACTGAAAGAGAATCGATCGGCCCTCAATTTAAATATGTATAGAAATCGACGTCGATCGGTTCAATTTCAATTTGAACCATATTAAAATTGATGAACTGTATTCAAACCACTAATTCGACCAATATATTATATAATTTTTTTATAATTTAATTCTTACATAAAACAATGCCGTTTAACTTAAACGACATCATTTTATAACAATCTCTTACAAAAAATAAGATTTGAAACAATGTCGTTTGGCTTAATGCATTATTTTGTTTTATGATGTCATGTTTGATATATGAACATTTCAAAATGTATCCGATCATAGATGTAAGTTTCTGAAGAATGAATGATGACAATTTCCCTTCAAAAAAAAAAAATTATCCACCAAAAAAAGAAAATTAAATAAATATTATTCCGTTTCGTGCTCTAATCAATTAATATTTAAAAAACCAACTTTGTCTATCCATTATTAGTTTCCAAAAACTTAGAAAGTGTTGTTTTATTCAGAAGCGGATGTATAGAGCATCATGCCATCTACGTTACTTAAATTGTAAAATTTGAATTGTAGCATTCAAATTTTAATTTTTTTAAAAAAAAAATCAAATTATACCATGCAAGAAATATGGAGTGTAGAAACCTTAAAATAAGAGTACTCATAAAGTATAAAAATGAAATTACTCTTACTAGAAACATGAAAGATTATAAGATGTACCGCGAAAGACTCATACACAAGGCTTTAATTATTTTGGAAATCATTAACTTGGGCAGGTTATCAGTCTCCACCTTTTGTTATTTGACCTGTCTCCCTTATCTTTTTAACTTGATTTTGAGCCGTTGGAAAAAGAGGCATCAACAAATTACGGCTTTCTGCCTACTTTCTCGAATTGGTGGATATATCACAGCATTTCAAAGCACCACAAATTTTAACGTTTAATGGCACTAGTCGAGTATTAAATTACCTTCTTTTAATTTGTATTTGAATTTAATTCTAACTCGGACTTACCTGTGAAGGTTAGATAGATTGCGTTTGGATGTTGAGGTAATCTTTGATAATTTGAATTGATTTGTAAATAGTAATATTTTGTAGATCCTATTGAAATATGTTTAAATATAAATAAGTTGAAATATGCGTTTGAATGTATGAAGCAGGTTGAGATGAGCTTAACTTTTTTATGTAAAGTTGAAAAAGTAATGAGTTCCATCAATGATTAGTTTGAGATGGGCTGAACTCATTTTGACAACCAAACACAACCTCAATTATAAATAAGCTATATTTATAAATAGCTTATTAGTTTCTTGAATGAGTTTGAACTTGTTCAAAGGGTACTTAATTTTACAAAATATAATTATTAATATATATATATCTTATGACTTCATCTACAAGTTTTAACTTTTTATAAATCTCCATATATAGTTTTTATATACATATATGTATGTATGTATGTCATATCTTATGACTTATTCACAAATTAAATCATGAGATTAATTGATATGATCAACAATTTCATTTTCACTTCAATTGATTGCAAATTATTTACAAAGTTTATTTTGCTTTTAATAATATAAGTTTTCAGCTAATAAGTTGAGAAGTGATCTATACAAATTTTTTTACAAAAGCAACTTATAAAATAATGCAATTTAGGTTTCGTTTGGATACAGAAACGGTTTCATCTCATCATTACAATTTTTTTAAATTTTTACACAAAATATAATAAACAATTCAACTTTTTTAAATCCCAAAACAATAACAATCCTAAAAAAATAATATTTTAATAATATTTTATTCAACTTTTATTTTTCATTTGAAATCATATAATTCTAAAAAAATAATATTCTAATAATATTTTAACAATATTAGTTTTTTTCATGATATGTCAGACCATATAGTTTAAAATATTTTTTAATCTGATATACTACATCAAATCATATCAATTTACTTTATAAACTCTCTATATAAACCAAATATTTCTCAAATAAATATTTTAAAAACACTATATATACAAGTTTTCAATTAAATTTTGTTATATAAACTAATGGCACGTGGGCCAATGGCATTTTACTTCCCTCTCTCATACTTCAACCAAGATAAAAAAAAGAAAAAAAAATTAATTAACTAATGTAATTTGATTGTAGAAACTAAAATAAAATATAAATTTAATTTCTTTAATTAATTAATATTAACTTATTGTCTGCATTACAACCGTTTTGAAGTTAAATGTGGTTGCTAAATCCTTTACCTACCATGGATGCAACATTCAATATTTTTTCTGATTTTATCGAGAGGAGGGGTACCGTAATTATTGGTTCAACCTATACAGCGCACTTCTGATTGGCAGGTGTAAGGTGGTGAATGATGAGACCCAAACATCTGATTGTAACCTCACTGATATGACAGGCGGAGAGAGACAGATGGGTGTGTTACACCTTACGCAGGCAGGGCTTTTTTTCCCAATGGCGTGGCGTAATCGCATGCTCTCGCTCCCACGTGTTCCTACTTCCTCATCTGCGGTGGGCCAATGACTATCCAGTGCTTTGATTTTTTCAAACTTCTACTCCCTCCAAAGCCTTTTTATATTTGGCTACGTTGCCTCGCTCAGTTTTTCCAATTTCGTCAACCCCAATCGTTAACTTGACTATGTCATTCAAACTCAAGGATTATTTTCAGTGGCAATGAAAAATTTAGATGTCTAAAAATTTGATCTCGTTTATTTTTATAGAAGAGATGGAATGAATTGAAATGAAAATTAAATAAAATATTATTAGAATATATATTTTTAATATTATTTATTTTAAAAAATTAAATTATTTATTTTATTTTATTTGAAAATTTAAAAAAATTGTTATGATAAAATTATATGAGTTGATATGAGTTTTATACATATAAAATAATATGCCAACATAACAAGGGCAATATCGTCAACAAGCCCAAGTTCCCACGTTTAGAATTTTAAAATAATTAATTCCAAAAAAAAAAAAAAAAATTATGTTTTAATATAAATTCGGTTGGTCGTGAGGACTCAAAAAATTTGAATGGCGCACAAATTAAAATGAGAGATATATATATAAAAAAAAGAGAGTTAAAAATCAATAGTTTGCAATTTCTGTATGTATATGCATGTATGTCTAAAGAAGAGAGAAAATAAGAGCAAACCAGAGAGGAAAGCTGCTTCCTCTCCATACCCACACAACCACGCACCTTGAATTTTTCTCTCTGTTTCCTTCCCACATCTTTTCGGAATCCAACCGTCCCCACGTTGGAGTACCGTGACCCATCTTGATTGTTCTTCGTAATCCTCTGTACACTTTCAAGATTACGCCTTGAGAACTTGTTTCGTTCCCACCTTCTTTGTCGAACTTCTTTCGAAGTTCACATTTTTTTACTTGTTTCCTTGAGTTCTTAGAAGTTCTTTCTGGGTTTCTTTGGCTGTCGTTCGGAGTTCTAGCCGGCTCTTGACTGAAAATCTGAAGTGGCTTCACTTCTTTTCTGAGGTAAGTAAAAGATCTGTGTAAGTTTTAGCAGAATTTCAGTTTCTTTTAGGCTCTTTTCTGCTGTAGAGAAATGACGAAAAAGAAATGAACCTCATTATCGGGGCTCTATGGCTGGTGTCTTTGTTTGTTGTGCTAGTTCTAATTATAACTCCCAGTTTGGCTGCTGAGGAAAATGACGGAAAAGATGAGTAATTAAGAGCTCGGACTTTGCGGGTTTTTTCTTTAGTTTGACGAACTTGTTTTCTTGGAGAGACTTTTCTTTTGGTTCCTCGATAATGAAAACTTAGTAACTCGAATTCTCTAGTGTTTCTTTAACTCTTAAATTTTCTTTGATTTACCCACTTGTTCACAGGCCAAAAAAATAAAATAAAAAATGCCAAACTGAAAAGATCTGTTTGTATAAAAGGGCATTGCCAAATAAATTGAAGTTTGGCTATCAGTTCAATTGGCTAAGGCGTTCCTAGATGAGGGTCAGAATCCGATCGAGGATTCTGGGTTTTGTTCTTTTTCATTTTCTTTATCTTTTCTGATTGCATAGCCATTTCGAAGTGTATGGAATCCAGTATTTGACCAAATCCTATCGCCGGAAATTGGTATCCGTTTGAGGTAACTGATATTTTAGCATCTTTTTGGATTTTGAAAATGTCAATGGTGACTGATAAGTAAGGAGCACTAGAGGTAGAGTCTGTATCTTAAATGATGGTCCCCGCCATTATGTTCATCAGATAAGTCACTTAGTGGGACCTTATTAAAGTTTGATTGACCTTTCTGGTTTCAAAGTAAGCTTTATGATCTCTTTTTTTTATCCTTCTGCCAATACTCTACAAAATCTGAGTTCCTTTGGGTTGGAAAACATTTCAGGAAGATGTCACAGCATTCTCGGGTCCCTCCTTCTTTCCTGTCAATCAAATCATTGCCTGGGGAGTTTCGGTTCTCAGGTTCTCCATCTTCTGAACGCCTTGAAAAACTTGATGATGGGAATTTGGGAAACATTCATGTAATCTCATCTATTGTTTCTGAGAATGGTGATCCAGGGGATGGGGCTGTTCAGGGAGTTGAGTGTTCTATCGGTGAGATGGATCAGGTTATTGAGGATTCACCATATGGTGGGAATGCAGTATCAGTTGAATACAGGCCCGCGATGGGTGATGAAGATTTGGATTCAGTGGCTTCGCATTTGCCTTCAATATCTGCATCTCATAGTGATCGTAGGTGGGGTGACACCACCTCCTATGCTGCAAGGAAGGTACTTTCTGGCTATATACATGGTATAATTATGTCTTGCTTGCTTGATCATTTGAACTGAACTTTTGATTTCTCTAAACAGATGTCAGAGAAATCCTTGTCATTTTTCATCTGTCTTCGTGGCAAACTGTTTAGTATTGTATTTACTGTAGCTTGCCTATAATGCTATACATACATTTTTCATCACTATGTATTTCTGCAATAAATGCGTGTCTAACAATAAGGAGCTTTTCCATGCTAAAATAGCTCCCTACTGAAATATAAAAGAGAACAATATGCATTTGTGGCTCAAGATTGTAACTTTTTTAGTGCATTATTTTTCATTGGTTTGAGAATAGAAGCTTTAGGAGAAATAAGTCTTCTGCGTTTGAAGGTAAGATTTCTAGATTTTTTCCTCAAGCATAGAAGGCAGAACGTGAATAGTCTCACCTCTTGAATCAAGAACAACGGTTACTTACCCATTAGTGCTGATGGAACTAAGCAGCAGTTGGGTTGTTGGAAATTTGAAGAAACCTTATATATATACGTAAGTTCCTATGTTTATATAAACCACAGTAGAAATTGTAGTTGGCACATCTTGGTTATGTATACCATTGCATTTGATCAAATATATTATGATGTACTGCAAGGACATTAGGTCCGTATACAAATGTTCATTTCGCTTCTGTCATCCTACCTTAGATTTGTCTTGAAAGTCTCATTGATTTTGTTAGGGAGATAAAGATCTCTGGAATTTTTCCATTGAGACTATAACATATTGGGCGCTGCTGAATCTAAAAGCTTAAGTAACCCTTTACACTTGTGAAAACTTTTCAATGTGGGACTTAACCTTCTTACTGCCATACCTGCTTGCTCAACAGGTTTCTTTGTTTCCTTTTTTCATTTTTATCATCGACACATGATTGAATTTGGGCAAAAACACTTATGTCAAGTGTTAGATACATAACTTTTAGATACAATGAAACTTTCGTTGTCTATAGAACAAGATGGGAACAACACTCGTTTATATATATTTTTTCTGCAGGAACAGTGGACTGTTAGGTAAACAGTTCTGTATTGCATTTTTAAGATAAATAAGCAATGCACTGTGTAAAGCCTGGTTGCTACAGCTAATTAGTTGGCTGCTCTTTTTATTTTTATTTTTATTTTTTAATTTTTTTTTAATTTTATGTATTCTTTGATTTTGCAATTTTGCTACTTTGTGCTTTTTTGGGTCACCTGGTTGAATTGGTATCACGTTGTGTGTTATTTGGTGCCCATGAGTGACTATCGAGTCAGAAAAAATGCTAGCTGTTACATAATTTGTGAAAAATACAACTTCTGTATGTGTCTGCCTCTCTAATATAAAAGTTCCATGGTCTACACAAGTTCTTGTAGTTGCCTAATTGGCCCTTGTTTCTCTTGTATATCGCTTGGGGTTGTCCAAAGAATTGTTATTCTTTTTATTAGTAGGAATCAAATTTTACTAAACCATAGAAAGAGGTGTTGTCCCAGCACCCAGGAAGTATACAAGAGACCATCTAATTAGGAGAAGTGATGAATACAAGGAACTTATGAAAACTAACTCCATTAAAATCAATAGCTAAAGCCCAAAGAAACAATGCTTTAGAAAAGAAATTTCTGATTTCGTCTATAATGAGCATTCCCAACCTTTGAAGCTCTTGTAATTCCTTTTTTTTTTTTTTGGATTGAAACTAGGTGTCTGGAATAAAGTCCCGACTAATCCTGGGGTGCATAGGTTCTTGCCGTTTCTCTCCCACCAAATGCACCACATATAAAGCATATAGGCACCATCTTCCACATTGCCGCAATTTGGGGACTTCCATAAATAC
>QEOT01124218.1:174922-210393 GCA_003123785.1 Pterocarya stenoptera | reverse complement strand
CGTCGCGCCTTTAATTTCCACTTTCCAAGGAATAGAAATCCATCGGTGGACGACCAATTGGCTCAATCAATCCCCACACAATAAAGATCATACATTTTAAAACTCTAACAAAATAATATATATAACTTTGAAAAAATTGAATCAAAATAGGTAGGACTTACAAATTAAAGAGTTAACAAATAAATTAAAATTCAAAAATTATAGCAGACAAAAAAGATCAATAACTAAGTTTTCTCAGACAAAAAATTAAAAAATTAAAGAAGTGATCAAATAATAGTGATTAATTATACCAACAACCTTTTAACTTTTCTTAGCGATGATTTTCGTCGCAATTGATCTTTACCGTTGATTTTCACATTGCTTCACGTCGGTTCCAATTATTTGTTCACTTCTGTGCAAAGCAACAAAGTCTCAAAAACGTCACAAAAAAGGTATATTTGCACCGATTTATCCACGCCGTAATTAGCCAATATTGCGTCGCAAATGGAAATCCCAGATTCCAATACATATCGCTGCAAAATACTTTATTGTGACATTTACTTTTCGTCGCAAATGTATAAAATTATCGTTGCAAATGCTCAACTGCTTTCGCAACGGGTGAATAGTATCGTCGCAATTACGCCCTTTTTGCCGCAAGATTTCTCTTTGGACGATTTATAATGTTGTCGCATTTTGCTTCTTGTCCGATGTAGCCACTTATTGCAGCACTAGTTAGTCGCTGCAATATATTTTTTGCAACGACTTTGTAGATACGCCGCAAAAAAAGGCGCCGCGTTCGAATGGTTTGCCATTCTATTTTACTTTTTCCAACGATTTTCTGAATTGTCACAAAGAGAGTCGCTACGGAACAGCCCAGTTGACTAGCCCCACGGCGCACAGTGAGTTGACGTCGCTTTTTGCTTTCTTTTCTCTTCTTTCTTCTGACAGTTGTACTCATTGCATTTCTTTTCTTTTTTTTAATTTTTTAAATAAAAAAATTAAAATACCTTAAAAATAAATAAAAAAAACTCTCTATTTTCATCAGTGCAATTGAATTTTTACCTTTCTTTTTTGTATTTTCTTCTCTCAGAAAAATACTTCTCACATTACAAATGAGGGAAAGTATTTTCTACTGACTTTGACTAATTTATTTATTCAGCAATCAAGTCATAAATGAAGGAAAGTTACAAAGATAATGTCATAACAAAATCTTATAGAAAATGATAATATATCCATTAAATATGTCTACTCATATTTTTTATTATTTTATATTTTTCTTAATAATTAAAGAAGTTACTATTAATAAGTTTATATGTTTTAATTTTTTTTAATGGTTAAGGATGTTTAAAAACTCATTAAAAAATAATAAAATAATAAAAAACTTATTTGTACTAATGTGTATATTTGATAATCACTCTAGCATTGTCTAAATTTTATTCCATTATCCAAGTTTAATTGTATCATAAAAAGTAAGAGAATTACACCAAAATAAAAGCCATTTTAAAGGCAGAGGATTACACTAAAATGAACAGAGTTTTTTTATTCTAAAGCATTTGATATTTAATTTATTTAATAATTTGAAAAAAATAAAGAAGAAGGAAAGAAACATGTTTTACACTGTAGATGAAAGAAAAAACACAAGACGTATCTCATGGTGCGCCGCGGGGCTAATTTACTCGGGCCGTTCCCTAGACTTTTTCTGTCACAAATAACCTTTGTTTTTTGCGAATCTCATTAATCCTGTGATCACCATAAAAATTATACCAACCTGATGACTTACCCTGTGATCACCATAAAAATTAATCCTGTGATCATCATAAAAATTATATATGGCCATGTGTTTTCCATGGCCATATATGACTTACCCAAACCTGATGGCCATATATACCCCATTTCAAGTCAGATTATTCTTACATTTTCCATTAAATAAAAAAGAAAAAAAAGTGACTTCCATTTTTGTTAAACATGCAGCATGTAATTCATTCTGAATTTCCTGCAACATTTGTAATACTTATTTAAAATTAACTCAGCCTAACTAAATCTTACATAGGACCTGAACATGGACACGGACCTGATATTTCCTGTGACCACATTCCCATATTACATATAGACTAGTACTATCGCAAACATAAAAGAGCACTTAGGAATTTCATGATCTACCCTGTTGCAATCATGATTGGCACAGCCAATTGAATAATGCCATTCAGTCATCCAGATGTTGAAGATTCACATAATATGTAGTAGTTGTATATACACTTGTGAATAAATGGAGAGCAAGTACAGACTATGGTATATCAAGTTTTTATTTACACATGAGAACCACAGAGATTTCCATACTCCTCATGAAGTCAACCAAAAATACCTCTATTGAAGTAGACAGATGCTAGGCAGCTATAATTCGAACACAAGATGGCAGGGGTGGGTGGAACTCCATTTAATAGCAATGCAACCATGTCCTTATACAAGTTGGATATTTTCTTATAATGTCAACATATTCAAACATCAATCTAATATTTTGGGTAGAAATTTAATTCTACGGGAAGCAAGGGGTCGGGTCAGGTTTGGTGTATTTTGGGTGGTTTTTTACGGCCTTATTGGGTTATTAGGGGTTTTATATTATGGACAATGTGTTCTCTTGTATATATTCAGTGTACTTAGTTACTCATTTTGATGTATATATATATAATATTTTACTTATAAAAAAAGTTCGGAAATTTAATATCATGTCTAGATATCATCAAACAGTACAATAGCAGGGTTGTCATCACTGTCTTAATGGCAATCTCTATATAATTCAAGTCATAAAAACATAAAGAGAACAACTTAATGAGTTGGCAGAGCTATGAAAAAACAAACAGCAGCAGATGGTTATGTAATATGTAGAAGCCAGAAGGTGTCCAAGATAGCTATTGCGATTCTCTCTATCTGCCACCCATAAGATGAAAGAAAGCATGAACTCAGGGAAAATGAGTGAACCACCTACATCATATATTGCAATCTCGAACAAGAAAAGCATGCATGCATGGAGAAAGCAACGTCATTTGCAGCCACATGAATCATCTGCAATAATATATTGTTGACAACAAAACAAATAAAGGGTTAGTACAAAAAATAAATAAATAAAGGGAGGCACAACTGAGAAAGTCGATCAGAATCACAAAATCTTCTCTTTCTCCTCTCTATGATCTCGAGCTTTTGCTTATGGGCAGTGAACAAGCTGCCAAACCCACAACCCTTCAAACGGACTGACTGCTTGCTGCTGTAGTCAAAACCCCAAAATCCCTCAACCAGCCTCAATTTCCACCTCCAGCTTTAACCCCCATTCATCCTTTAACCAAAAGTCTTTCAATTTGAAATGGAGTCATATATCTTGGTGTGTCCCACTTCCAACATTAATCAGTATTTTTGTAAGAACTTGATCATATCGAATCTTGTTTCAAAAAACTAAAAAACAAATACCACTGGTTTCAAACAATTGAGTAATGTAGTTTTTCTTGATCAACTGGTCAAAGTATAGTGGGTTTAAGAAATTTCAAACCTCTTCATGTAAAATATTGATTTAATTTTATCTAACTAATTATTAAGAAATCTTAGAAGTATGGATGAAATAATACTTTCACGCTATCACAACATAATATATTATTTGAAGTTTTTGCACAATGACGTATGGCATCTTTTAATACAGCGAGAGTACCCTCTACTCATAGAAAAATTATTATTATTATTATTATTTATGTTAGAAAACCTCTCCGAGACAAAATCCTTTGGACTTATCCCTGCAGAGTAAACTCCGGTCTCGTGTACCGCACCTTTTGAAATTTTCTTATACGGAACTGGTTAAATCGCTGACTTTTTACCAGGAGCGTGGTCCCAAAGAATTGTTTGCACCCAAGAAGTATTGAACTTTAGACTTTGAATGGAGTGATACCTCAAGGTCAAAGCCTTCACCACTTAAGCCAACCTCTTGGGATTTATTCATAGAAAAATTATATTCTCATGCATATGTGTATAACATATCTAATAAAATATTTACATGACATAATTTTATTTAGAAAATAAATTTTAAAAGTTTTTCTGTTTCATCCCCCTCGCACGTCGTGGCATCTTTTCTTTTCTATGGTCTATGGTTGCTGCGGGCTCACGCGAGGAGGAAGAAGATGTAGTATGTGCCTGATCGACCACAAACAAAGGCAGCTTATTAAGAACTGATAACATCTGGATAGGAAAGGAAGAAGATCCACTCCGCTTGTAGTGGTTTTCGTGATTGGGATGATAGGTCTTGTAGACATCCCTATAGTAATAAGATTCACCTTTCACCTATAGTAATCGGATTACAACTTCTCTAGATTCGATGGAATTCTCTTGCTTAAGCACCTAGCATGTTATCACAAGAGCTACAAGTTAAAACCATTGATATGGATGATGTGCTCCACATAAGACTTGAAAATAGAATTCACTTGTACGTATATTCTAAGACTACCTAAAAATACTCAATATTATTTATTTCCTTCTTGTCAACTTTGAAAAAGGTTTTTACACGCTATCACATTATTTTTTACACATATCATAACAATATTGGCCATGATATATTAAGGTCTTATTTGGATATAAGAAGTGTTTCATTTCATCTCATTTTATCATTATAATTTTTTCAAATTTATTTTTTTAAAATTTTTATACAAAATATAATAAACAATTCAATTGTTTCAAATCTTAGAATAATAATATTATTATTAAAAATAATATTCTAATAATATTTTATTTTATTTTTAATTTTTATCTCAACTATTCTCATCAGTCATCTCAATTCACTATCTTAACGACACTTAAGTGTTAAAATTTTCGTTAATAACTTTATAGATGATGGATGGAAAATTATCTGTTATGCAGTTTTTAGTTATTACTATAGGGGCCAATTTGTATTTAGAACTTCACTAATTTTTTTTTCTTTTTCAATTGTTTTTTGAGCTGATGAGCTGGTAATGAATTTTTGACTTTAAAATTCGTTGACCCAAATGAAAAGTTGATACTTTGAAACCGTCACATATTTACTACTGAGGATGAAAAGTTTATGGTGATGAATCTCACATTCCAATACTTACTATATGTTGATGACTTGAAAAGAGGAAAACAAACCTCATTAAAAAAAAGAAATGAAAAGAAAAGTTTCTTCCTCTAATTTTCTAATGCTGCACTGCATTGATACATGATAAGTTTCAATTTATCATTTAAAAGTTCAGAAAGAGAAGAAAATAAATATATGATCCAAAAATCTCTGTCATGAACTCCTAGCAGAAAATATCTGATTTTCCTTTTCATTTCATGGTAAAACCAATGTAAAACTTGTTCACACAACTCTAACTCATTTTCTGTCTATTCACACATTAATACAATGAAAACACCTAATATGCATGCGGAAAATAAACATATGGAAGGGATATCCACATACAATGCATGGCATAAACACAAGAAGAATTTATTGTGGAGTGATGCGTACACAATGTAGTCTACAAGTTACTGGATAATCATTACTCAGGCTATACCTCTCACCATAGATCAGAAATTGTCTACCTATATCTTCGGATGCAAGGATCTACAAAATACACACACACATATATATATATATACAAGTTATAAAATAAATAAGTACTTATCAGGAATAAATAAATAAATAAATAATATTGATGTAGAATCATCTATTGCCAATTGCACATTAGTATTATTGCCTAGAAGAAATCAAATTCTCAAGGAATAAATAAAATAAAATAAAACAAAATATTTACCTGCTGATCCTTGAAGGCACATTCTCGGATGATATAATCACTATTGGTATGTTTCTCAGGAATGAAAAACTACTGCAAAATAAAAAAAATCCCATAAATGAGAAAGACCCATGATACATCAAACAAATCTTTGGGAATATCATAAACCTGACTTGTTTGTGTGAAAAGTAGGTTTTCCTGAGCAATATAAACCAAAAGCCTATCTTGATTTTCCTGAGCAAATCATAGCCTTGTCTTGCCACAACCCCACCCCAAGTTTTTATTAATAATATTAGTATTATTAATAATTATTGATTGAAGATCACTATGCTGCCTTTCATAATTATCTCTACTCTATCCTCTTTCACCATAATCTCTTTTAAGTACATGTTTAGGTAATTAGATGAAAATTCTGTAAATAATAACGAAATATTTAGAGTTAAGATTTTTATTGAGTTTTAAGAAAAAGAAAGATAAAAAATTACAAAAAAATATTATAAAATTAAAATATTGTTATAATATAATTTTTATTTTGAAATTTAAATTTTTTTATTTTTTATGTTTTATTTAAAAGTTTGATAAAATTATAAAGATTAGATAAAAAAATCGAGAATTGAAATTTCAAAGTGTTTTATATTTAAAAAATTTTGGAAATGAAATTATGAAAAATTTTGATAAGTCTGGCGTAGCCTTTTTTTCACCAGTCCCGACATTTTGATCTCTTCTAAAGTTGCTTTTGCTTATTTATTCAAACGCACGTATCGTTTTAGGCCTAAGTGAATAAATTATTCTTAAACACCTTGGACGTCGGCACCCTATGGTGCTTCAGATAGGAATCTAGAGAACTTCTATATCGATATATTTCAACCAGTGGCTAAAAACTAGGGGTGGCAATATGTGATATGACCCGTTAACCAACACGAACACGACACGATAAAAATAGGTTAGGGTTTAGTCTTAATGGGTTCGGGTCAAAATGGGTTGACTCGTTAAGACACGATTGCTTAACGGGTTGATAACGGGTCAACCTGTTTTGACATGTTATAATCCGTTATGACCCGTTAAGAAAGTTAAAGTTACAATTATACCCTTATACCTAAAAATAAAATTGTTGAAATTTTAATTTCTATATTTTTATTGTTTGGATTGTAATTTTAAGCTTATAGTTAGTTTTCTATTTTTTTCTAGATATTGTGATTTTAACATTTATATAAAATTATGCTAAACTTAACTAGGTCAAACGGGTTAATTTCGAGTCTGTTCAACCTATTTACATAAACGGGTCATAACGGGTTGACACGACACGACCCGTTATGTTAACGGGTCGTGTTAGGGTTTGAGATTTTGACACGATAAGCTTAACGGGTTGGGTTAGGGTTGACCTATATAGTATAATATACATGTCTTGACACGACACGAACACGACCCGTTAACACGATTTGACACCCCTACTAAAAACCATGACCATGTCCTCATCATGCTAATCTTCCGAACCCACCATCTGCAAAGGGCTAAGTTGATTCTTTTCATCAATTAAAAGATCGCCACATGACATACTGGAATTGATGATCAGCAATGCGAACAGCCGAAGTACATACCAATGCTGAGCAAGAGGAAGAGACATGGTTTGCTGACAGTGGAGCTAATCAGCATATTACTGCCAATCTGGAGCAACTCACTCTGCAACAACCATACACAAGACAAGAAAATGTAGCTGTTGGTAATGGCCAAGGTTTGAGTATTGCACATACTGGTACTGCTATTTTTCATACCCCTGAATCGAAATTAAATCTCAAACGTGCCCTCCATTGTCCTCAAGCTTCTGCCAATTTGCTTTCCATTAATCAATTATGTCTTGATAATAACTGCTTCTTTATTCTAACTAGTACTCATTATTTTGTCAAGGACATACACACAGGGGCGACACTACTGGAAGGCAGGAGTGAAGGGGGTCTCTATCCAATCCATTTGCAATCAATATCTATCAATAAATCACATGCTTTGGCAGTTGCTGTAGGAATGAAAGCATCAGTTTCTATTTGGCATTCTAGATTAGGTCATGCATCTATTCCCATTGTATCTCAGTTATTAAACAAACATTCGTTACCTGTTAAAGGATCAGTGAATAAAATGCATTTTTGTGAACCTTGCCAACTTGGCAAAGATAAACAACTTCCTTTTAAACCTTCTACTCGTGTTTCTTCCTTTCCTTTGGAGTTAATACATACTGATGTATAGTCTTGTTCTACTAAATCTCTCAGTGGCTGCAAGTATTATGTTATATTCATTGATGACTTTTCACGATTCTCATGGCTTTATCCTCTCTAAAATAAATCTGATGTATATGCTTGTTTTGTTAAATTCAAAACACTAGTTGAAAACTAATTTTCTAGCAATATTTAGCAATTACAATCGGATGGAGGTGGAGAATACATGTCTTAATTTTCAGTCATTTCTCTCCTCTAATGGAATCCAACATCGACTCACTTGTCCTCATACACCCCAACAAAAATGGGGTTGCTGAGCACAAACACCGTCATGTGGTGGAAATGGGATTGTCTCTGTTAGCTCAGTCATTTTTGCCCACTAAATTCTGGGTTGATGCCTTTTTAACCTCCATCTTTCTCATTAATAGATTGCCAACACCTACTCTTGATAACCAAACACCATATCTTAAATTATTTGGCAAGCATCCTGATTAATATCTTAAATGGGATTCTCATTAATAGATTGCCAACTCACAAACTAAGGTTCAAATCCAAACGTTGCATATTTCTAGGCTATAGTTCCCATCAAAATGGATATAGATGCTTGGATCCTGTCACTCAAAAAGTGTTAATCTCACGACATGTTGTATTTAATGAGAATACATTTCCTGCTAAGGATGGATTGCAGTCCTCTGAACCTCTACTAGTGGTCTCCTCTCAAGGTACGTCCTTACCTTCTCCTTCTTTTTCTTTATCTACTTCTAATTTACCACATTTATCTCCAATTATTTCAGATTCACCTAATTCTCCTCTAGAATCCTTACCTGCCCCCACTTCTCCTAATATTTCCACTCTACCTTCTCCCATACTTGGTCCAGCTCCTATCCTCTCCATACCCGAAGTTTCCTCTTCTTCCAATCAACCTCATCACCCTATGACAACTCACTCCCAAACTGGCAACCTCAAACCTCGCACATTTTCAGATTTTAAACTCTATTCCACCAAATATCCTCTCCAATCATTATCCAGTAATGTGACTCCACTTGAACCAAACTCTTACCGACAAGCTGCTTTATTACCTGAATGGTGTGCTGCTATGAGAGAGGAATATGATGCTTTACTGGCTAATGAAACATGGAAGCTATGTCCCAAACCTATTGATCATAATGTGGTGGAAATAAGTGGGTGTATAAAGTCAAACAAACACCTACAGGTAAGGTTGACAGATTCAAAGCAAGATTAGTGGCTTTGGGGTTTGCTCAATAAGAGGGTATTGACTTTACTGAGACTTTTAGTCCAGTAATTAAGCCTTCTACTGTACGGGTGATTCTTACACTTTTTGTCCAATTTGATTGGGAAATTAGATAGCTTGATGTATCTAACGCTTTTCTTCATGGGATCTTGCTAGAGGATGTATATATGGAGCAACCTAAGGGGTTTGTTAGTTCAGATTCTCCAGATTATGTTTGCAAATTGACCAAGTCACTTTATGGCCTCAAACAAGCACCTCGTGCTTGGTTTATGCGTCTCTCTCAAACTTTACTTGAATTCGGTTTCCTATCTTCACCAGGGATACCTCGTTATTTGTCTATCATAAGGGCAATATTCATTTATTTATCCTCATCTATGTAGATGATATTCTGGTTACAGGTACAGATCCTTCACTCATTCAGTCTCTAATCAAGAAGCTGCAGACCGAGTTCAAGATGAAGGACCTTGGTCCTTTAAGCTATTTTCTCGGCATCCAAGCAAGTCGTGACTCTTCTGGACTACATCTTCGACAGTCCAAGTACATTGGGGATCTTCTTCATCATACCAAGATGGCTAGGGCCAAACCTGCTTCCTCTCCTTATACCACAGGCCTTAAATTATCCACTCATGTTGGTGAGCCACTCACAGCTTCTCAAATTACAGAATATCGACAAACTGTGGGAGCTCTCCAATATTGCACTTTGACAGGACTGATATAGCATTTTCTGTTAACCAATTGTGCCAATATATGCATTGTCCAAATTCTGTTCATTTTACAGCAGCAAAACGTGTCTTACGATACTTAAAAGGCACCATTGATCTGGGATTGTGGTACACTAAAGGTGAGCAAACTCTTCAGGCCTTTTGTGATTTAGATTGGGCTGGTAATCCCGATGATCAACGATCTACTATAGGGTATGGCATTTTCTTTGGCTCCTGTTTACTCTCATGGACTACCAAGAAACAATCCGTGGTAGCTCGTTCTAGCACTGAAGCAGAATATCGGGCATTAGCTATTACTACTGCTGAGTTGTATTGGATACATATGCTCCTCAAAGATCTTCATATTTCTTTGCCTACAGCCCCTACTATTTGGTGTGATAACAGTGGTGCTCTTGCTCTTGCTTCTAATCCTGTGTTTCATGCCCGTACTAAACATATTGAAGTTGATTTTCACTTCATCAGCGAGAAAGTTGCTAATCGAGATATTCCCTTCAGTTTATTGGTTCTTATGATCAGATTGCTGATATATTTACAAAGGGACTAAGTTCAGCACGGTTCTGTCAGCTTCGTGACATGCTAATGGTGGTTTCTCTCCCCATTAGCTTGCAGGGGGATGATAACCACAAGATTCAAACTTCCGAGATTTCCTTGGCTTCTCACTTATCTTATCCACCAGATCAGTTACGATGGAATGATACGGATAAACACTTATCTACTTTAAGAGATAACTCTTGACTGTATTTAAATTCCTGATATCATGTATATTTGTATTTCAAACTTCCTTTGTAAATTTATGTAAATGAGAATATTCACACAGTTATTGGCATTGAGGCCAATACCATTTTACAAAGTTTTACACCCTGGACTATCGTCCACTCTCCATTGTGACAAGTGATAGGGAATGAATAAATAAGTCCGGCTGGTACATTGTATGAACCATCAGAGTATACTCCCATGGAAACCCAAGTGCCCTGAAATTGCAGGAAAAATGGTCATTGTGTAGGAAACGGACTTTTTCACATTATACAATCAAAGAATAGGCAGAATGATACCAACCTCGGGGGTTCCAAGCAACCAATCACGTATGTGGTCACAAGCAGAACTAGGAGTAGACAATGCACTTGATAGTTTCCTAGCTTTGATAATTGTAGCACCACGTTGTTGAACGATAGTTATGAATTCTCCCTACAACCATAGGCAAAGAAATTCATATAAACACTTCAATGAACTCAAAACAAACATACTAAATTAACCATTAATCCATTTTCATACCATGCATCATCAGCAACAAGCTCGAGGACTGGCTTCTCTCCAGAATGTGTTTTCACTGTTGCATGGCTAACATCAGGATACTGGGTTGATGAGTGATTGCCCTAGATAATAACATTTTTAACATCAGAAACTTGAACATTTAGCCTTTCAGAAATCTGGCCCAAGGCTCTGTTATGATCGAGTCTAGTCAAACAAGTAATATTTTTCTCAGGGATCGATGGTGCGAGTTCCTTCAATATCANGAATGTGTTTTCACTGTTGCATGGCTGACATCAGGATACTGGGTTGATGAGTGATTGCCCTAGATAATAACATTTTTAACATCAGAAACTTGAACATTTAGCCTTTCAGAAATCTGGCCCAAGGCTCTGTTATGATCGAGTCTAGTCAAACAAGTAATATTTTTCTCAGGGATCGATGGTGCGAGTTCCTTCAATATCAGTGCATTGGTATTTGCTGGGTTGGCAACAACCAAAACCTGCATAGGAAGTAGAAGGAATCTAAACATATAAAAAAATCAGTTAATATTCATAGAAAAGAAAGTGCTTGCTCATTTTCATATACAGTCATTGTGGGGACATGGAATCATCTAGAATATTTTACTTAGAACTTCAAACTAATTGGTTTAGTACATAATGAAATGTTCCATGTTCCCAATGGGGGCAGCTATAGTCTATGCCAAGCATCATGACTTACAAAAGTAAAAATTTGAAATGGCCCGACTCTAAGTGATGATTTGTACTGTAACTTACACCCAGTGGATCTTCAACCTAAAAGTGACTCTCCACCCTATGATTACAAAGGAAGGAGGTACCATTCAAACTAGAGCTCATTGATCTAAGTGATAGATCAGTAGATGAAATCTAAACGGCAATAAAGCCATCTAGTTCTCATGGTACATACATTCACACCTGAAGTTTTTCAGAGCATTTTAGATAATATGTTACATGTATGGAATTAATTTCATGATGCCATTCAAGAAAAAGGGAAACATAATTAAGGCATGATTTGATTCTAACTTTTATTAATCGTCATCCATGCAGCTAGAGGATTTGGGATTTAAAACAGCACAAACTATAATACTATATGATAAGGCGAAGCAAATTTTATTTCCTGCTCTTACAAATTTCACTCACCTTGCAGTTTGCCGCTGCATGCTTTTCAAGGGCAGAAGCCTGAGACTTGTAAATTGACCCATTTTTTGACATCATGTCTTTCCTTTCCATGCCTTCTTTCCTTGGAAACCCACCAACCATGATTGCAATGTTAACCCCAGCGCATGCCTCAACAACATATGTTGTAGCAACAACACCTGCAATATATACCACATCATACCTCGCACTCTAAAAAATCCTTAGCAAATTAAAAAGCAGAGTGTATGGCTCCATGCTCAAGTGATGTCATCCACATTTGACAGATTTAAGAGGCCATAAACATACCTTTAAGTAGAGAAAATGCAGCATCCACCAACTCCATTTTCACCCCATTCAATGCCTCTGCAACAGGTGGGATATCAAGCATGTGCAGAACCACAAGCTGGTTGGGACCCAACATCACTCCCCTAGCAATCATAGGAACGAGAGCATATCCAATTTGTCCTGAAAATCCAGCAACAAATAATCAAAATATAAATTGTAAAGAAATGCTGTATAGTGGATAACTACAAAATTAACCACATAAGAAGGAGAATGTGCCAAGGCTACATTTTCTATGAAGAGGATGACATAAGTCACAAAAACACCCCAATATTATGACTCATGAGCATAGTATTAACAACATGATATGCATCTTCAATGAATCATTATGAAGATGTGGCCACAACCCAAAAACATGTTTTAAAAACACGGCTACTGTGTGGACTAACCATTCATATGCCAATTCTGACATTTTATTGACTTAACAATAAATATCTAGCTCACTCAGTATGTTATTGTGGAATGAACACTCTATGTATGAGAATCAATATGAGAGTAACACTTTTATTCAACTCTGGATAATTAATGGATTTGATTATGGGACAACCAATACCATAACTACAACATTTTGCAAATTCAAAACATGCACTGTAAAAACTACCATCGTCACATAAACCAAACATGGTACAAAAAGCTTAGGTCCATATCATCATTTTAATCATCTCTCTCTCTCTCTCTCTCTCTCTCTCAATTTTGTTTCCACAAAATAAACCAAAACTTAATTCTTAGAATTTGGATTGCAAAGAATGCAACTGAACCAACAATATTTACACCAAAATTCAGACCCCTACTAACTCTGTCCAGCATAAACAGCAAATAACAAAGCAGTGTTATAGAAATTCAATCACGGGAACCGGATTTACTTTCTTTTTTTCTTTTTTTTTTCTTTTTTTATCATAACCAAAATAATTAGCACCTATCTTCGCACACACTAGACCTATCTTAGATCATCATCTACCAGATCTAAAGCACTTTCCCAACAGGCTAAATTGGATAAAGAACAATAAAAACAATAAAAATTCGGATAATTTCCAATCAAATCGACGAAGAAGATGAGAGTTATGGATGTAATACAATAGAATTATAGTGATTATAAATTTGATGCAATACCTGTGGCTCCTTCGCCACTTGATCGAGATCGAGGGTCCGGACTGGGGTAGGAATCAGTTTCAACGGACGAAGCGAATTGGGAAGAGTAAAAGCAGCGAGGTGGCGAAAGTGAGGGCTGGAAATAAGGCTTGTAAAAGTAATGGTCGACGTCGCATGAACCACGTAATGTTTTGGCCAGTCATCATTTGTCTCTAAATAACAACATCAGTCTTGGATGAGTTGGCAGGAGACCACATATATGTTTAATTTTAAATTATTCAAGTTGTCCTCTCGTGCTAGTAGCTAGCGTACAATATGTATTAATGGATGATATGTACATAACATTTATCGGCCTATTGTGGTCACACTTTGCTTGGATATATGTTGATAAGGAGTTAAAAAACCTCATTTTCCCACATCAAGTCATCTCCGTTGCATTGAAGGCTTGTAAAAGTAATGGTCAGCGTTGCATGAACCACGTAATGTTTTGACCAATCATCATTTGTCTCTAAATAACAACATTAGTCTTGGATGAGCTGGCAGGAGACCATATATATATTTAACTTTAAATTAGTCAAGTCGTCGTCTCATGCTAAGCTAGTGTACAATATGTATTAATAGATAATATGTACATAACATTTATACTATCGTGGTCACACTTCGCTAGGATATATGTTGATAAGGAGTAAAAAACCTCACTTTCCCATCTCAAGTTGTCTCCGTTGTATTGAAGGCTTGTAAAAGTAATGGTTGGCGTCGCATGAACCACGTAATGTTTTGGCCAATCATCATTTGTTTCTAAATAACAACATTAGTCTTGGATGAGTTGGCAAGAGACCATATATATATATTTAACTTTAAATTAGTCAAGTCGTCGTCTCGTGCTAAGCTAGCGTACAATATGTATTAATGGATGATATGTACATAACATTTATCTTATCATGGTCACACTTCGCTAGGATATATGTTAATAAGGAGTTAAAAAATCTCACTTTCCCACGTCAAGTCATCTTTGTTGCATTGAAGGCTTGTAAAAGTAATAGTCAGCGTCGCAAGAACCATGTAATGTTTTGGCCAATCATCAATTGTCTCTAAATAACAACATTAGTCTTGGATGAGTTGGCAAGAGACCATATATATATATATTTAACTTTAATTTAGTCAAGTTGTCGTCTCGTGCTAAACTAGCGTACAATATGCATTAATGGATGATATGTACATAACATTTATCTTATCGTGGTCACACTTCGCTAGGATATATGTTGATAAGGAGTTAAAAAATCTCACTTTCCCACGTCAAGTCATCTCCGTTGCATTGAAGGCTTGTAAAAGTAATAGTCAGCGTCGCAAGAACCACGTAATGTTTTGACCAATCATCAATTGTCTCTAAATAACAACATTAGTCTTGGATGAGTTGGCACGAGACCATATATATATATATATATATATTTAACTTTAAATTAGTCAAGTTGTCGTCTCGTGCTAAGCTAGCGTACAATATGTATTAATGGATGATATGTACATAACATTTATCCTATCGTGGTCACACTTCGCTAGGATATATGCTGATAAGGAGTTAAAAAACCTCACTTTCCCACATCAAGTCGTCTCCATTGCATTGAAGACTTGTAAAAGTAATGGTCGGCGTCACATGAACCACGTATGTTTTGGCCAATCATCATTTGTCTCTAAATAACAACATTAGTCTTGGATGAGTTGGCAGGAGACCATATATATGTTTAACTTTAAATTAGTCAAGTCGCCATCTCGTGCTAAGCTAGTGTACAATATATATTAATGGATGATATGTACGTAACATTTATTCTATCCTGGTCATACTTCGCTTGGATATATGTTAAAAAGGAGTTAAAAAATCACGTTTTCTCATGTCAAGTCGTCTCCACAACATTAGTCTTGGATGAGTTGGTTGGTGACCATATATATGTTTAAATTTAAATTAGTCAAGTCGTTGTCTCGTGCTAAGCTAGCGTACAATATATATTAATGGATGATATGTATGTAACATTTATCCTATCATTATCACACTTTGCTCAAATATGTGTTGATAAGGAGTTAAAAAACCTCACTTTCGATGTCAAGTCATTTTTGTGGCATGAACCACGTGGAGTCATTTGGATTCAAAGATGAGTTGAAATGGTTTGTGAATAGTAGAATAAAATATTTTTAGAATATTATTTTTTAATATTATTATTATTATTAGATTTAAAAAAGTTGAATTGTTTATTATATTTTATGTGAAAATTTAAAAAAGTTGTAATGATGAAAATGAGATGAGTTGAGATGGTCTGTGAATTCAAATGAGGCCAAATCATAATTTGTTTTAGCCAATCATCATTTGTCTCTAAATAACAACTCAAGATATTTCTCTCCTAAAAAACATGACCAAGTAAAGAAGCTCTGGATCACGTATGGATTCACACTTAATATTATAAAACTAAAAAATTTCTCCTAATATGCAAAGTTTCAAACATCATGCAAATCTGATCATTCACTAAACTCTTGTAAATGTACGATATTATTCCAAATTCTTTTCTCCCAAAATAAGAAATAAGCCATTATTGGTACCAAACATTTAGCTATAACTTTTTAAAACCCTGAAAAATAGCTAAGCAGGAGGGATGCTATATCTTAATGCTATCATCTTCTAACGAACAATAATATATATCCTAATTTATTTTAGAGTAATGATACTCATTATCTGTTTTCTCATTATCTTTTCATCATATTATGATATGTCATTAGATGATTGGAGATTATTTCTTATGTCTCTTGTGAACCTATCATTTAATAACACATCATGAGAGGATAAAACAATGATAATAAATAAATTAAATCTTTATTTTTAGGGTTAATGGCAAATTCAGTATTGCAAATTTCACCGATTTGCAAAAACTCCCTCTGTTTTTTCAACTTACAACATTTATACCTAAGATTGTAAAATTTTGCAATTTGCAACTTCCACAAAAAGATCGTTTGTTAGTTAACAAAGTCTTTTACTAGTGATCCGTGTCAGCAAATCAAAACTTGACATGTGCCGTTCCTATTAATTCTTGTCATATCAACTCAAAAAATTATAAAGAAATTAATTATAAACTTATTTGAATGAAAAAATATAACAAAAATATGTTTAAGTTAAAATAATCGATTAAAATGAAAATAATTTTTAAAAGATCTGTCCAACTTAAAACAACAACGAAAAAATCACTTTAATTAAAAAATTCAAAAATCAAATATGTTTAGCTGATTTTTTAAAATGAAAACTGGTTTAACTAAACAATTTCTAAAAATATCGTTATCTGAAAAAGATGTGAAAAGTCTTTTTAACTGGAAATGCTTATAAAATAGGTTGTTTAAAAAACGTTTAGAAAATCAGTTTAATTCCTATAAAAAAATTAGTTTAATTAATTTAACCAAAACAATATGTGTAAATAAGAAAATTCTGATAAAAAAAAACAAAAAAACAGTTTCACTAAAAATTAAAAATTCAAAAAACTAATTAAGCCTAAAAATAATTTATAAATATTAAAGTTTAAGGTTCCTCAAGTTGATTTGTACGATGGGTCGCAGGACCCTATGGATCACCTTGAAAACTTCAAGGCGCACATGACTCTCTATAGCTTTCCTTGAAATGTGGCTTGCCGAGCTTTCTCACTGACATTGAAAGGGATAGCACGGGGCTAGTTTGAGACGTTTCGCCATGGGTCCATTGATAGTTTTGAAGAACTGGCCAAGTAGTTCCTTACACAATTTATGGCTAGTGCGAGGAGTGGCAGACCAACCACCTATCTACTAACCATCAAGCAAAAAGAAGGGGAGAGCCTAAAAGCCTTTGGGAGGCATTTGGCCTCAGAGCCCATTTATGGTTGAGTTGGCCAAGAAAACCCCCTCCACCCAAAGAGAGTTCATGGACAGAGCAGACGACTTCATAAATGCTGAGGACACATTGCAGGCTCTATTAGAGCCAAGGAAGCAGGAGGTAAAGTCGGAGACCAAGAACCATAATGGTTCTAAAGAAAAGAAGACTGAGTAGGGTCATTAGGATGAAAGGTGGGAAGAGTACTCCAGTCAATGAGACCAATGGCGCTGCCTCATTCACAACAATCTGAGTGTGCAAGAAAACAACCAGGCAACAAGAAAGGAAGAGCGCCCACCAGTAAGGGGACAGCGCTATTGCAAGTACCACCAGTCTGACACACACTGTACAAAAGATTGCTCTATGTTGAAGAAAAGGCTCGCCAGTTTGGCGGAGAGCAGGGAGCTTGAACAAATGTTAGCTAACTACATCAAGCCAATGAGAGAAGAAGGTCGTGAACATGAAAATTGACAGAGCAGAAGCCCTAAACACCAAAGGTCGGAGAGGAAAAGAAGACACAACACCCCCCGCGATTGGTGGCTATGGTGGATGTCAGTGGCACACGTCATTGGGTTCGGTTGGCGATAGTCAATTTCATGCTGAAGGCCCTGTAGTTTGGTGTAAATTTTCTCAAGAGGGCTGTCGGCCTACATCAAACGGTCACACGTCGCCGGAGTTCATAGACTTGAGAGGTGTCGCTACCATCAAAATATGTTGTAACAATGGCATCCCAAACCGATTTTGTAGTGGGGAATCAAATGAAATTTCCAATGAGGGTCGGTCCCAAAATTGATCAGCCACCCTTTGATGATGGCATTGTCTATGCGCATTTTGGAAAGGTTGGTTCGGTCGGAGTAGGTGGAGGGAAATCGCCATTGATGTAGCCCAATTTGTCTTTGCTTGAGATGTACATCTCGACAATCTAAGACCAAAGGGCATAGTTGGAGCCATCTAACTTGATACCGATAGGGGCGGTAGAGTGTTTGGTGGTTGGGGCCAAGACCTAGGCTTTCGATAAAGCCTCAGTCATTGTTTCGGTGAAGGTGGTGAGAATGGAATCTGTGTTTGGTGGGGTTTCATTGGGGTTGGTGATAATGCCAGCGGCGTCTACCATATTCGGAGGGAATGGATCAAAAAAAAAAAAAAAGACTAGAAGTGAATGATCGTAGGAGTCCCAGGATTGACCTAGGGCTCTGATACCATGTAAACACGATATATGAAGAACTCACTCTTTTCATTACGTTGGCTTTACATTGTATAAACAAGTCAGTAGCTAAAGTCAAGGAGACAAGTATCTAAAGTTAAGTAGACAAGCAGCTAAAGTTAAGGAGACAAGAAGCTAAATTTAAGGAAACAAATCAATAAACACGGAGACTGTCGTGGGAGAATATTTGCAGTCTTCATTGACTCCAACAGCTCTCATCAACAGAAACTCTAGGACAAATTCTCGGTGGGTTAAGCATTTTCCATTGAGAGAAACCATATAGGCAGCTGCTACTGAAGTCGAGGCCGATGACATGATCATGAGTACCGTCTTTATTGCACTCAACACCATCTCACAAGCAGCAATCGCTGCTAGCGCATCCACGAGGAAACCTTTGGATACGCAAAGGGAATCTCTAGATGCAAACTGATTGATGATTAAGCTTTTCTTGAATTGTAACGTCAATAAGAAAGAACGACGTAACAATACGTCATTTTATTGTTATGTTTAGTAAAAATTATTAAGTATAAATAATATTGTTATCTTTGCGTTTTACTCTCAGATGAGCATTTTATAGAATTCATTGGAACTTTGTTCTCTTCTCAAGTCAAGGGTCATCGTGATCTTTTTGCTCTGTATAATAATTTAAGACAAATTATTTTTTAGCAGATATAACAATCTAAAAACTTCCGACTCACATATGAATTTAAACTACCAAAGGTAAAGGCTATTTAAAGTATAACTAAACCTTTTTGTTACTGTTATAATATTACATATTAATAAGAGTATTGACTCGCTCGGAAATAAGCAGCACAAAGGCTATCCCAAGTGTAGGAGAGTGTTGCATAATAATTAAGAATAAATTCCTAGATCTTCTCTTCAAAGAAAGTGCTAAAAATCGAACTCGTGTAAAATTGTGAAAATATTTACAATAAGAAAATAAAAATAGAAGTAATGATATATACAATGAATAGAGAAAAGTGCAATGAAAAATAAAAGGGCACTAGTCATGGACTAAATTCATGTTTGTTGGATTTTTTAATGCAGCGATTAAAGTGCAAGACAGTAAAATAAAATTGTTGAAAATTAAATTGCAAAAATTTAAAGCTGCAAGAAAATTAAATGACATTAATTTAAATTGTAGGAATTAAAAGTGCGAAAAAATAAATGACAGTAATTTAAATTGCGAAAATTTAAAGTGCAAGAAAATGAAATGACATAAGTTTAAATAGCAGGAATTTAAAGGTGCAAAGAATTTAAATAACAGTAATTTAAATGAACAGTAATTTAAAATGCAGGAAATTAAATGATGTTAATTTAAATGACTGAAATTAAAATGAACATTGCAATGATTTATCTAAAACTTCAAACTAAAATAAAATAAAAATAAAACTGCAAATGGATGCTATAGGTGAAGGAGGAAAGCCTGGTAACAATAGTTGATCCATTAGGCCCTCAACTGTGTTACCGTACTCCCTCACTTCACCCAGGCTTTATTCAAAAATAAAAACACTCTCTATTGATCTACTCTACTACAATCTAACTCTAACATCTGACGAGTTTCTCCGTCCATTTATAGGCCTTATATAGGGTTCAAATTTCACTATGTTGCATGCGTCCATCCATATTCCAAATAAAGAACATCAAACTTTCGGCTTGTATTGTCCACCGTGTGAGTTGGTGTTTTAAATGATGAACAATAAAAAGAATTTGTATGGGAGACATTGTGAAAGGAAAGTGAGTTCCACAAGTTGCAAAGGAATCACGCCAGACAACTTGTTTTGAGATAGATCCAATGACTCTAGCCTTGTCAAGTTTGCCAATGTAAATAGCATGGTACCTGTGAGAAAGTCGTTGGAAATGTAAGCAAATTAAGTCCTTTTAGATGCCCCACCCTTTATGGAATTTCTCCTTCAAATCTATTGCCCGAGAGATCAATAGCTTTGAAGAAATCTGGGACTTTTCGATATAGCATGATCTCCATGCCTTTGTTGATCATTTTTATTGATAAAACGTACATTTCTTCAATAGAATCACCTTGAGACATCCCAAGAGTATTTTCTTCTTCCATGTACTTCAACTGCTCCTCATCGACAACTTGCATGGCTTTCCAAGTTTGGAAGTATTCAGAGGGTAGCTTGCCAGTAATGTAATTATTTGAGAGGTCAATGATGTGCAAGTTTGGAAGATTGAAACTTCTATTGGAATTTCCTATTCTACCATAGAACTCATTAGATCTCAAAATGAGAACACTCAACTCCAGAAGAATGCCCAACAAGAAAAGGAAAATATCATGTATCTGATTGTTACCAAGATTAAGAGCTTCAAGTTTGGTACAATTGGCCAATGATCTCGGTATACGTCCTTGTAATTGATTCTGGATGAAATCAATTATTCTCAATTGTTTCCTTCACAGAAGGTTTGAGGAATGGTTCCACGAAAGCTATTGTCGTGTAGATCCACAATTGTGAGAGAATCACTCAAGTTGCGTAAACATTGAGGAAGTAGGCCACTCAAGCTGTTGCCTGACAAATCTAGATGAGTCATTGAGCTTAGATTGCAAATCAAACGTGGGATCTCTCCAGTCAGTGTATTGTATGAGATCGTATAAAAATAGATGGAAGTTGGTGGGATTGGGAGTGACCCTTGAAGCATGTTAAAATCAAGCCTCAAATCCTTAAGATTAGTTGGAAATTGGTTAAAGCCGATGAGAAAGTTGAATCCCAGACCTAACCACCAGAGAGGTTCTATACTTATATTCCCCATCCATTTTGGAACTTGGCTGTAAATTTTGTTTCTACTAAGATCCAAATACTCAAATTAATCTTGGTTCTTGAGAAACTCTGGGAACTCACCCAAGTCACAACAAGCTAGATATAACATCCAAAATTTTGGAACAATTGAGTTGGTACTAGGCTTTGTAAGCAATGAAATATTGTTATTAGATAGAAAGAGGTCCTGGAGGTATTTGAGTCTTAGAAACAAGTCAAACTCCACCGGGCCACTCAGATAGTTACTCTCGAGACCTAGAATTTCAACATTTACAAGCCCAGGTATTGACTATGAATTGAACCGTGCAACCTATTTTCTTGAAGTTGTAAAAAATAGGTATTGCTAAGGTTACCTAGTGAAGATGGTATTTTTCCCGAGAAATTGCATCCAAATGCATTAAATTCAACCAAGGACTTAAGGTTTCCAATTGAATCCGATAGCTCACCATTGAAGTTCGTGTGTGCAAGTTGCAATGTCTTGAGGGGGCTAGTTTTGTGAAATTCTGGTATACGTCCCATAAGGTATATATTCCTCTGCAGATAAAGATGCTGAAGATTAGGTAGGTGGAAAATTCCCACGGGAAAGTCACCATGCAAGTCACACTGGCTTAGAGATAGGATCGTTAAAGAAGAAGATAAGTTTGCCAAGACATTGGGTACATTGGATGATATGTCGACTTGGTCAAGATATAGTACCTCCAAGTTTGTGAAGTTTTGAGCAATAACTCTTAGGCCAAGTTTTTGGAGCTTCAACAATGGACTATAATAGAGCAAGCACCACTGCTGCCTCAATAACAGACTCCTCTAACAATGAAGGCACCAAAATGCATAAACAAAGGAAATTGTAGAATGCTCTGGAATTATTTTTTGTAACCGAATGAGTGCAAAAATGTAATTTTTCATTTCCATACAAAGGCTCGAAATGTGCCTATAAATACTGTAGCTACCTTCTGGCATTTCAATATAGAAGAATACAAAAAGCACAGAGTACTCTGTACTATGAATTCTCTTTGTTACATTGCACTGAATACTTGTGGTGCACCTATCACTCTGTTAGTTTCTATATGGTATCAGTAAGCATCCAGGACTCACGTCCCCTTCATTTTCGATCCTCATGGCTCAAGCCAAAATCCCATCCCCTAACCCCTCCATTACCACTTCCGCTGCCCATCTTATCACCATAAAACTAACTTCCAACAACTATCTTCTTTGGAAATCTCAAATTCTCCCCTTGCTAAAAGGTAATAAACTCTATGTTTTTGTTGATGGTACCTATCCAAAACCCCCTCCCATCGTCAATGACCTACCTAATCCAGAGCATGAAAAGTGGCTTGTTCAAGAGCAACTTATCATCTCTACAATAAATTCCTCACTTACCGATAGTGTGCTTGCCCAAGTGCTTGAATGTTCAACCTCTCAAGAGGTATAGACGACTCTTCATGTCCTTTTCTCCGCTCAGACACAAGCCCATATCATGCAATCCCAGTTTTCCCTAGCCACACTCAAGAAAAGCTCAGAAACCATGATTGAATACTTCAATAAAGCCAAAACCTTAGCCTCATCTCTTACCTCCGCTGGTCACTCTCTATCGGCTTCTGAGTTCAATATCTTTCTTCTAGCAGGTCTTGGGTCTAATTACGAGTCACTGGTAACCTCTATTACCACTCGGCCCGAACCCTTGTCTACATCTCAAATTTTCAGCTATCTTCTCAATCACGAGTCTCGCTAAAGTCACCAGACTCATTCTCTTCTTTCTGGTTCCTCTCTCTCGGCAAATCTGTCTTCTATCTGCCCCTTTTCACAGCCCACACCACCTAATCGAAGTCATGGCAATGACTTTCGACGAGGTCGGGGTGGAGGTCGTACGAATCCACCATCTCCCACAAACTTCTTCTCTTCTAATCCTCAAATAGATCCACATGTCAAGTATGTCTTAAAGTTGGTCACATTGCAATGAATTGCTACTTTCGCTTTAATCAAACATACTAGTCCCCACCACCATCCTCCTTCTCAGCCAACTACACTGCTTTTCCCAATTCTCCAGTCAATCCAAACAGCTGGTTTTCAGGTACAGTAGCTACAAATCACTTTATTGCTGATTTCTCTAATTTAAATATGGAATCCTTATCAGGGGGCACAGATCAAGTTAGCATTGGAGATGGTTACTCTAATCCCATTCAATACTCTGGCTCTGGCATCTTTCAAACTCTTTCTAAAAAATTTCTTCTTCATAATTTATTTCATGTTTCTTTAATTTCTCACAATTTACTTTTAATTCGTCAATTTTGTGTATATAATTCTGCATTCTTTGAATTTAATTCATCTGGTTTTCTTGTGAAAGATTTACGCACTCAGGTGGTACTTCTTAGGGGAACTGTTAAGGATGGACTGTACGTTCTTGCATCTGATGCCACAGCCACACCTTCCTCCATGCATTCCTCTCCATACACCCTCATCAGTGTCCATACCACTCCACAAATATGGCATTCTCGTTTAGGACACCCTTCTCCCCATATAACCTCTCTTACCATTAGGTAATTTAATCTTCCCATCACCACTAAATATGCTATTCACACATGCCCTGCTTGTCTCCAAGCCAAATCACATGCTCTTCCCAATCCCCCATCCCCATCTAGATCCAATTTCCCTTTTCAGCTTTTATTTTTAGATGTAAGGGGCCTAGCACTTGTGCTGTCCTCTCTTGGTTTTAAGTTTTATTTGTCTATTGTTGATGACTATAGCAAATATATTTGGTTTTTTCCATTACGTGCCAAATCTGATGTTGTGACTATTTTCTTGGCCTTTCTCAAATATGTAAATAATCATTTCTCTTCCAAAGTTCTTAACATTCAAATCGATTGGGGGGTGAATTTCGTCTTCTTCCAAAAATACTTCAAAATTTTGGCATTACTCATCACATTTCTTGTCCATATTCTCACGTTCAAAACAACAATGTTGAACAGCGTCATCGCCATATTGTTGAGATACGTCTATCTCTCATGGCTCAGTCATCTGTTCCAACAAAATATTAAATTGATGCTTTTCAAACTACAGTTTTTCTCATTAATAGAATGCCCACTCTAATTTTACAAAATACCTCTCCTTTTCAAGTATTGTTTAAATCACCCCTGATTATTCCTTTTTACGTATTTTTGGCTCAGCTTGCTAGCCTAATCTACGACCTTTTAATCATCACAAAATGGATATGTGCTTTTGACTCTGTGTTTTTCTTAGCTATACACCTTATCACAAAGCTAACAGTTGTCTATACATACCGTCTAAAAAAATCTCCATTTCACGTGATGTGATCTTTGTTGAAATTCGGTCTCCTTTCACAGATGGCCACCTAATCCTATTCGGTCTTCACCCATGGCTAGCTCTCCCTCATTAACAACACTCCTTAAATCCTTCTCATTTGAGCCCAGCCCACAATCTCAGCCCGCACCCAGCTCTCCCTTTCACGACTCAGACCCTTCGGCTCACTCTCAACTCTCAACCTGACAGCCCACTAACAGTTTCTCTCCCAACCCTAGTCAACATACTCGTCATTACGTCCAAGCGCCGTCTTCATCTCCTTCGGCTTCTCAAGTCTCTCCAACACCTGTAGAAACACCTGCATCACAATCATCTCCCACACAAACACTCGAGCCCGTCCGAAACCTACCACAATCAGCTCTTACCTTGCCTTCTTCAGTGTCTCTCACAGATGCCTTAGCCTCACATCCCATGTCTTCAACGCACCATATGCTTACTCGATCCAAGACACACATCACTCGCCCTCTAATCCGCTCGGATGGAACCATTATGTGGCCTCTTCCCAAACCTACATCTCATCTTACTGAAACACAAGCCATTCTTGAAGAACCTTTTACCTACACAAAAGCCTCAAAGTTCCTTGCTTGGCGTGCTGCCATGGCCAGTGAATTCGAGACTCTTCTACACAATCACACATGGGCACTCTTTCCTCCTCACCCCAGTCAGAATGTGCTTGGCTCAAAATGGGTGCTCAAGACTAAAAGACTTGTTGATGGCACCCTCGAGTAACGAAAAGCTCGTCTGGTTGCTAAAGGGTTCCATTAGCAAGAGGGTCTTGACTACTCTGAGAACTTCAGTCCTGTTGTAAAACTTGTTACCATTTGATTGCTTATTTCTCTTGCAGTTTCTCGTCAATGGCCGCTGTATCAACTTGATGTTCAGAACACATTTCTTCACGGTGATCTGTAGGAGGACATTTTCATGCAACAACCACTTGGGTTTGTAAATTCTGACTTTCCTCACTATGTTTGCAAACTCAAAAAATCAAACTATGGGCTCAAACAAGCTCCACATGCTTGGTTTTCTAAACTAAGCTCGAAATTGCTCTCTCTTGGCTTTCATGCATCTGTTTCTTACTCTTCACTGTTTATTTACAACTCTGATAATTTTTGTGTTTATGTGTTAGTTTATGTAGATGACATTATAGTTACTGCCTCTAAACCATCACTAATCACAGATTTTATTTCTGCACTTTGCACCACATTCCCAGTAAAAGATCTTGGCATGCTTCATTATTTTCTTGCCCTTCAAGTGTCACGGACCACCTCTGGACTTTTCATGTCTCAATCTCGCTACATGTCAGAATTATTAGTCTGAACCAATATGCATAACTCAAAGCCTGTCTAAACTCCAATGGCTACCGCCACTAAACTCTCGACACTGGATGGGTCCTCCTTTGAGGACCCTCAACTCTATCAAAGTGTAGTTGGTAGTCTTCAGTATTTAGCATTTACTAGGCCTGATATTTTTTTTTTGTTAATAAAGTTTGTCAATTTATGCATTGTCCTCGACTTTCCCATTGACAAGCTGTCAAACGAATACTTTGGTATCCTTACAACTTCCTTTGGTCTTCAGTTTTCCTCTCTTTCTTCACCTAAACTCACTGTCTTCTCTAATGTTGACTGGGCTGGCTGCCCTGATGATAGAAAATCCACAAGAGGTTTTTGCATATTTTTTGGTTCACATTTGGTTTCTTGGGGCTCTAAAAGGTAGCCTACTATATCTCGTTTCTCAACTGAGGCTGAATATAAATCTGTGGCCAACATGACATGTGAGCTATTATGGTTACAATCTCTTTTAAAAAATTAGGGATTTTTATCAAAGACCCACCAAGTTTAGTGTGTGATAACTTTGGAGCCACTTATCTTTCTGTAAATCCAGTCTTACGTTCATGCACTAAACATGTAGATCTTGATTATCATTTTGTGAGGGATCGGGTAGCGACAAAAACACTCAATGTCTCCTTTGTCTCCAGTCATGATCAACTTGCAGACATTCTTACCAAGCCACTTTTATCAGCTTGTTTTGCTCTCTTACGTTCAAGCCTCATTTGTCCTGTGCCACTTGAATCGTGGGGGAATAATAGAGCAAGCACCACTGCTGCCTCAATAACAGACTCCTTTGACAATGAAGGCACCAAAATGCATAAACAAAAGAAATTGTAGAATGCTCTGGAATTATTCTTTGTAACCGAATGAGTGCAAAAATGTAATTTTTCCTTTCCATACAAATGCTCGAAATGTGCCTATAAATATTGTAGCTGCCTTTTCGCATTTCAATATAGAAGAATACAAAAAGCATAGAGTACTTTGTACTATGAATTCTCTTTGTGACATTGCATTGAATACTTGTAGTGCACCTATCACTCTGTTAGTTTCTATAGACTATAATAGAGATCAAGGGAAACTAACTTGGAAAGCTCTAAAATTTTTGAAGGGATTTCGCCAGAACATCTAGAGGCAGAGAGGTTGAGATTTGTTAGCCTTGAAAGCTACCTAAAAGTAGTTGGGATTGGAGAAGATTTAAAGTGATTGTCGACCAGATTAAGGCTCTTAAGGTGATGAAGCCAGAAGAAGCTGCTATTCGAATTGAGAGAACCGTAAAGGCAGCTGCTACTAAGGTCAAGGCTGATGACATGACCAGTGTCCTTACTGCACTCTACACCATCCCCACTTGCAGCAATCTTTCAGGCTTCCACGATGAAACCTTCGGATAAGCAGAAGGATCTACAAATGCGTATTGATCGATGATGAAGCTTTCCTTGAATTGTAACAGGCAAATCTCTCATCATCATGGCACAGTGGTTGCACACCAAAAGAACAACCAACAAATATACGATAAAACATCATCAATGAAACAAGAAAGCGCCTGATCAAGATGTTAAGGGAATTCAATAAACCCATTGTAAAAAATATTGGAGTTGGGGGGAGATCAAGAGATAAATGAAATGGAAGAAAGGAATTTTTGATGATTTCATTCATTCAAGGAGAACATGTATTTTATACAGTTGTTAGAGCACTCCCAATGGTTTATGTATCTTATCCTTTAAAATACATCACTAAAACCTACTTTTTCTATTTTACAGACTGTCTTTTACAATATACCATACATCAGCTTATCTATTTTTCTTTATATCATTTAAATATTTTTTTAATATTTTTTATTCATTTCAAATGAAACTTATAACACCAAACAACTATCAAATGAGAGAAAAAGTAATTAAAAATGTTTTAGAGAATGAATAGTATTCTCTACATATAGAGAATTACTATTGCAAAATGTAAAATATAGAAGAAGATACAAAATCCATTCGAAGCTACTTTTGACCAATTTTCTTTATATTATACAAAAAATTGTAATTTACAATAGCCATTGGGAGTGCTCTTAGAGCTGTAGCTATGTGTTTGCTAAGAGCATTCACAATGGTTCATTTATCTTTTACTTTAAATACATCACCAAATTTCATTTTTTATATTTTACCTACTGACTTTTACAATATATCATACATCAACTTATCTATTTTTTCTTCATATCACTTAAATAATATTTTTTTATTCTTTTTAAACATTTCCTTTCTACCAATAAATTAATAATATCCATATATATTTTTTTATATTTGCATATATTATTATATACAATGTAATATAATTAAGTCCTATGCACACAAAATAAAAATATATAAATCAAATACAAATTAAAAATAAAATCAAAATATAAAAAAATTGGATAAATAATATTTCCAAGATATTTTTTAGAAAAATAAAATAAAATAGAGGTGTTTTGAATGATGAACAATAAAAATAATTTGTATTGAAATATAAAAGTAAAAGGAAATGAGGGAGTAAATGAAGTATAAATAATAATAAAAATTGTTTGAAGGATGAACAGTACTCATTACATGTAGCAGGTTACTGTAGTAATTTGTATTGTACATGTTCTTTTACATAACCGGATGGAACTCATTTTATGAACAATTTTTTAAATAATTTACATTTTTTATATTATATATAAGCCATTGAGAATGCTCTAACAAACTGACAAATCTTTTGGCTAATTACAATTGGCTAAAAAAGTAAACTGAAACAGACACTAAGGGCTCGTTTAGGAGTGAGATGAGATGAGAATTTTGTGAATAGTGGTAAGATAGTTTATGAATAGTAGTGATATGATTTAAGTTGATTATTTTTTAGGTTTTGGAAAATTAGAGAAAAAAAGTTAAATAAAAAATATTTTAAAATTAAAATCTTGTTAGCATATAGTTTTATAATATTTTTTTTTATTTGGATATTTAAAAAAGTTGAATTATTTTCTTTATTTTTGGTTTGAAAGTTTGGAAAAGTTGTAATGATTATTATAAAATTTTTTATTTAAATTATGAATAGGAGGTGAGATGAGATGAGATGATATAAGAATCTTGGGCTGAGATCTATTTCCAAACAAGCTCAAAGAATCAATATTTAATAGAAGTTACAATAGACAATACTCTTTAATACCCATAATGTTTTGCTAAATTTAATTTCAGTCTTATATGATTTGTTAGTGTGCTGAGGAATCAGTGTAAACGGTATGGTTTGGATCAAAAATTTTGATTCATCCTTTTTGCCGGACAAGACTGAACCAATTACACCTATAGGCCAAACCAGATCATTAGTGGTCCCGTTTGGATTCAGAGATGAATTGAGATAATTTTAAATGAATTGAATAACATATTGTTAAAATATTATTTTTAATATTATTATTGTTTTGGGATTTGAAAAAATTGAATTGTTTATTATATTTTATGTGAAAATTTAAAAAAGTTGTAATGATAAGATGAGATGAATTGAGATGAGTTGAGATGAATTTCAAATCTAATTAATGAGACCAATAACTATCATGTTCTCGATGTACGTCTCACTTCGCTCGAATGAAAATAATAGGTAAAAAAAATCTAATTTCTCAGTCAAGTCGTAACTGTATCATTTAAGGCTTGAAAGTAATGGTCATCGTTGCATGAAACATGTAATGTCTTGACTAATCATCATTTATCTCTAAATAACAATTTAAGATACGTATTTTTAGTAAATATGATGAACTAAAGAAGCTCTGAATCACGAATGAATTTACACGTACAAGAAAAACAAATGTACTTTACATTATATAATTAGAGTATTTTGTAACCCATATAAAATTCAAAAATATTTCCTTATATTCATGGCCTAAAATAAGTATTCTAATATTAAAGGCCAAACGTGTTTCACACCACCAACCATTCGAATAACCTGCAACAAATGAGAGGGCGGCACTAGATACCCGGTAGTGCTCTGATGCCTAAGTTAGAGATATACAACCTCAATATAAGCATGTAGATATTATTTATTACTTTTTTTCGATTTATCAAGTCTTCTGTTTGTTTTAGAGGCAATTCAAGGAGTCGTTCTCTTCCCCAATTAAATGAATCAAGTAACAAAGGTATTGTGAAACATGTATACTGCTACATCCAAGCAACCTGCGCACCAATTGTGTACCGAAAAGTGACACAGCAGCAACCAAGGGCATTTAAGTAATTATAGAAGTAAAAAAGTAAAATCAAATACAAACAAAAGAAAGAGGAAATGAAGATCCCGCGCGCGTCTTCCAGCCCACTTCGGCACTTTCCTCCCTCCCCAGATCGTACACCACTTCCCTCCGTCTCCCCCGTCTTCCTCAACGAAGCCTCCCCCAAATTTCTTCCTCTACACGCGACGGCAAGGTTGATGTGAAGTAAGTATAAAAGAACACATTTATTTATTTATTTATTCTATTTTTGCAACTAAAACTTGTAAGAGGGAAAAATGTGAACCGAATGTACATAAAGAAGCATGCTTCAGTGCTAAAACCCCCGTAAGAATGGGTTATATATTAACCATGAGGAGTGAAAAAGAGAGGAATGTTTCCTCTAAAAGTGTCACCCACGGATTAATATGGATTTATGCTTCTTTTTTTTTTCTCTTTTTCTGATCAAAGCACTACTTTACTTTACTCTCTGTTCTTGCTTTTAAGGGAAAATTAGGTTCCATGCAGATATATTTGGTTTAAATATTATCGAAGGTTTCTTAGGCATGTCATTGATGATATAATTAGTGCCTTGTGGGAGCAAAATGTTTTGACTATGTGTTATATGGTTCAGTTTAACTGTTTGATTTGTATAGTATGATAAGTTTATGTAATCTACCTTTTGCAGTGGTGGTAGCATATATGTTTTTCTTCCTTTTTTCCCCACTTCAATACATTCTAGTTCTTTCCTTTTTGCAATCGCACATAAATAAATAAGTCTAAAAGTTTGAATGAATGGTTTCAATTTTGGCTGCTTTTGGATTCAAGGCTTAGCTTGGAACTTCATGAAAATTCTAGTTTGGGGAATTTCATACTTCAAGAAAATCATCTAAAACAAAACTTTTATTAGTTGTGCAAAACTTTTATTAGTTGTGCAGTTTTATCTATGTTTAGCATTTCTAGAATTTAGAATATCTACTTGTTATGAACTTAGTTTGAGATTTTTAAGAAATTTCAAATATTTGAAGTTCTTTTTTGCATTGCTCGGATTTGGAATCCCAAGTATGTTAAAAATCAGTAAATGCAAATCTGGTTGTATGATTGTTTAGTCCCTTTGATATAACTTATTTTTATTTGGTAACTTGTTCTTCATGATTAATGTTGGAAGGTTTCGCTACAACTTCTATGCTTTTAAGATTTGTCCTGTCCATCTAATGATTGTATTGGAACTTCTATACTTTCTTGTGTAGGACATTCAAGCACTAATCAACAAAATTAATAAGTTTATAGTGGCTCATCTTCCAACGAAGTTTTCTGGTGCATTGTAAGTTTTTAACTGTATTGGTTATTAAAGTAAATGTATAAAGCTAAACCATCCAAGATTGACATTTGGCAATTATGTAGATGGAGAAAGGAAAAGAGCATGCATCTCCTATCACACCTCCTACCACAGATCCATCAACAAATCCATCAACAAACCCATCAAATCAGATGATACCAAGACCATTTTATATATATCTGCCAACACCTCCTAGCATAGATCCATCTATTAATCTAGCAACCCAGGTATTATGAATATTCATTTGACACCATAGTTATATTAATGTCTATATTTATTATTACATCTTTGGTTAATTGTCATTATTGATCTATATGTTAGGTGATACCAATGTCGTATTATCCGGATTTCTCAAGCCATATGCATGAGGGCCATGCTCCAATGCCACATGCTTGGTACCCATCATTCTTACCTCGTCCTAATACTAACACATCTCCATGGACTTGTCAGGTGATAAGTTAAATTTTTAAGTAGCTTGTGTATTTTTCAAAATGCTTAAATTGTTCCAAAATATTGTGTTTAGTTGAATGTAAATCTTATGTAGGGATTTCAATTATCATCAGCCCTCTCTTCGATTGGTTTAAATTCTGCAAGCTCAAGCCATGTGGAGGAAATTCAGGAGCCCACACCTGACCCGAGGGAGGTTGAAACTTTGTCTACGCCCTCTGAATCCAAAGATAACAATGAAGAAGGGACAGAAATTACAGTGCATACTGAGGGGTCCGATATCATGGAGGAGCCGAAGGAGGGGATGATATTTAAATCTGAAGAAGAGTTAATTGCTTACTATAAGAGTTATGGGAAACAATGTGGTTTTGGGATAATGACACAAAGGAGCCATAGGTTCAAGGATGGGAGTCTTAGATATATCACATTGGGTCGTGCTCGTGGTGGGAAGGCACGGAATCGGATGACAAATGTTGCTTGACCACGTCCGACATCAAAGACAGGTTGTAATGCAAGGATAAATGCTACGTCTTTTGAAGGGGTGTTGAAATTGTTGACTGTTCACAACACCCACAATCATGGAGTAAGTCCACAGAAGTCGAGATTCTTTCGCTGCAATAGAAAAGTCAGTTTGTCCGTTAAGAAAATGTTAGATATGAATGATCAAGCTGGTATCAAAATGAATAAGAGTTTCGCCGCTCTTGTGCAAGAAGCAGGTGGGTTTGAGAACTTGCCATTCAATGAAAAAGATTGTCATAACTACATTGACAAGGCACACCACCTTCGACTTTGGAAAGGTGGCACTGGAGCTGTCCATGAGTATTTTGCTAGGATGCAATACAAGAATAATGGATTTTTTTCACTAATGGATATGGATGATGATGGGAGATTGAAAAATGTCTTTTGGGCAGATGCACGAAGTAGGGCATCATACAAATATTTTGGTGATGTCACGTTCGACACTACCTATTTGACAAATAGGTATGGGATGCCGTTTGTACCGTTTGTTGGTGTAAACCACCATGGGCAGTCAATCCTTTTGGGGGCAGGATTGATTTCTAATGAGGATACAGAAACATTTACATGGTTGTTTCAGAGTTGGTTGAATTGTATGGATGGTGAAGCTCCAAGGGCTATAATCACAGATCAAGATAAAGCCATGAAAAATGCGATTGCGCTTGTGTTTCCAAATACCCGACACCGATATTGCTTATGGCACATATTGAAGAAAGTACCGAAAAAACTCGGTTCACATGGTGCATACAAAGATGGGTTGAAAAGCAGCTGCTTAAGTGTGTGTATGACTATCAAACAATAGAGGAGCTTGAGAGTTGGTGGGAAGTGATGATTATAACATACAACTTACAGGACAATGCTTGGTTGCAGAGTTTATACTCTGAGCGTACCCATTGGGCACCAGTATATCTGAAAGAAATTTTCTGGGCTGGAATGAGTACAACCCAGCGAAGCGAGAGCATGAATGCTTTCTTTGATGGGTATATTCATGCTAGGACAAACTTAAAAGAATTTGTGGATCAATTCAATAATGCGTTGAGGAAGAAGATTGAAAATGAAAATGGGGCGGACTTTCACTCATTCAACGTCACAATTCCCGCCGTCTCTATTTCTCCACTTGAGATGATATTTCAAGCCACATACACTAACTCTAAATTTAGAGAAGTTCAAAAAGAAGTAATGGGAATGCTTGGTGTTCTTCCAACGCTACACCGGAAAGATTGTGTAATTGCAATGTATAATGTAGAAGATGAAGTCGAAGTTGAAGATTTCATCAAGGAGGTGACCCAAATGGTGTACTTTAATGAGGCTGAAATTGATGTCAAGTGTTCATGCGCACTGTTCGAAATGAGAGGGATATTGTGTAGACATGTATTAGCCATTATGAGAGTTAACAAAGTGAAAAAAGTGCCAGAAAAGTATATATTAAATCGATGGAGGAAGGACATTAAAAGGACATACACTCTTATACTAAGTACTTATGACTCAGTTGATGCGAGACCAGAAGTGAGTAGATATTCACGTATATTGAAGGTATGTTATTTTCTTATTTCCACGTATATTTTGTTGGTCGTGGTTTGTTATGTGGTCGGATTGTCAAATTCTTATTTTCGTCTGAACTTATCAAAAAAAAATATTGTAGGAATGCTATGACGTTGCCACAAATGCAGCTTCATGTGATGAGCATAGTGATGATATGATAGATAAGTTACATGCAATGAACATCATCTACTGCACAAAGAAGTCACCCCAACGACCGTTGGAACATGTTGCAAATACAACTGTCGATGCAACTCCAGCTGAGAGTTCAAAGAAAGTCCTGAGTCCCCTTGTAGTCAGAGGTAAGGGAAGGCCACCATGCCTTAGGAAAAAATCAATGATTGAGAAAGTCAAACCCACGACGAAGAAGGCTACTCAGAAAGGAAAACGTAAACAGGTCAACTCAGTATTCCATTATGAATGTTTGGTTGAGGTTGATTACCTTGTGTATTTGTTTCTTAAATGTAATTTGAGTTTTTATTGATTTGTAGCCACATGGAAGAGATATCGACAGGGTTGACACATGCAGGAATTTATTTAGACAAACAGTTGTTGGGACTTGATTACGCCCAAAGAATAACGCGGTAGTTGTAGCAAAGCTTTGGGGTGTCGATTCCACAGAGAGACAAATTAAAAGAATAGTAGAAGAATACAAAGAAACTAAAAAAAAATATTAAGTGATCAATGGAGAACAAAGTTAATTTTAAATGTAAATTAAAGTGAAGCAAAGTGATTAACGGAAAAAGTACTTAAATTTAACAAACAGTAGAGCGTCAGGAATCCCTTGCACAAATCCGGTATTTTAATTTATTCTTGATTCATTGGATAACTCAATTGGAAACTCAATTCCCAAAATTTCCAATCGGAAGATATAGATTTATAAACCAAGATTAAAACAAATATAACCCTTTGAAATATCATTCACCACTTTTAAAATATGTAAATTATTATCACTATTGAGAAAATCCTACGACGACAATATACTTTGGGAGCGATATTGCAGCAAAGAATTAATTCAATATAGATAAATAATTGATCCAAACATAATCAAAGAACTAATCCATTCAATAGAAAAAGCATGACTGAATCCATAAACAAAATAAATTCTATGATTATTCGGAGAAGAGAACATCAACGATGAATTGAGAATGATAAAACAAAAGAGTTTTAGTAATTGAAAATCAAATACATAAA
>QEOT01124218.1:98543-169273 GCA_003123785.1 Pterocarya stenoptera | reverse complement strand
GACTTACTCTTTTATAGTCTCTGAAATTAAACATAAAAATCTGCTTAGGAGTATCTCAAAATAAATAGAAACTCAATTCAATAATACACATTAATTCCTATAATTTCTATTCACATTTTAGCATTATAGTCTAATAATAGGATATTTAGAGTGTACTTTCGTACACTCATCAGGACTCAAGGCAGTATTGTCGTTCAGGCATCTTATGATTCTATGGTATTACTTTTTTATTCTTACTTTTTGCAATATTTGGTAATATAGTTCTAATTTTTTTTTACTTTTTCTATTGATTGTTAGCCTCCCCAAAACACTACCTAACTTGGGGATGAGACACAACCAGAACATCATAAAGCTGCAGATGGGACTGAAGATCGTGGACACGTGCATGATTGAAGACCTTGAAATACTTTCATTTGTTATTTTGATTTTGTGAATGAATTTCATTCCATGGTTGGGACTTGGTGTAATTAGGACTCGGTGTAATTATGGGAGGTTGGATTTTGAGTTGTTAGTGTCCATTAATGTGTATGAAGTAGGGCGTATGTTACATGTATATGCAATGGAATCTTGTATATAATGAAGTTATATTTTGTTAAAATGAAATCAGGGACTTGAAGTAATTTCAAAAGAGTTGTGGAATTTGTCATGTAATTTGTGAATGGTTTATTGGTTGGATTTTGCCAACCAATTTTTCTACTATGAACCTGTTTAAAGTACTTTCATGGAGACAAATAACGCCAAAATAACACTTCCCAACTTCATACATAAATAAGCTATATACAAGAACATTGATGGGCATGCATCGTTTACAACTCAATTTCTCAACTAGTTGCTTTAGGTTATACACAACAAAGGCTACAAAAGTTCATATAAAGTTCCCTTTAGTAATATGGTTTCATTGTTTACAAACGCAATATAATGAAATTAATATAAAAATAATCTAAGAGAGTCGAAGTAGTGTGCGTTCGCGCCGAATGTTTGCTTGTTGCCTTTGAATATCAAGTTGGGCGTTGTGGATTCCCAACTTATACTTTACAATCTCTTCATCTCTTCTTCGAAGCTCTTCTTCATTCCTTAACAACTGAATTTCTCTTTCCTCACTGTGATTTGCCCATTTGAAATAGTTGTAGTGTAGTAATCCCTGATTATAAAGAAACAGACAAAATATCAAACATTTGTAGAAACCCAATTTCACGTCAAAAGTATACTAAAAAATTTCTACCTCTATATTGTAGTTTGGACACCCAAAAAATGATCGGCCCGGATTTCTTGGCGTATTTAATTTTCTAAGTTTTGCGGGCTTTCCACAGGTGCACATTGGGTTGTTTGTCGAAATCCATGAAGAAGTTGATAATGACATCCTAATGAAGAAGCTGGCTTCAAAGAACATGTTCCCAATGTTTGAGAGAAAAATGGAATTGCGCCAGAAATGTAGAATGTTTTTCCCTTTATGAAAATTTAGAAGCAATAAATTATTTATCCATATTGTTGTTCTAAAGAAAGCTAGCTTAAGGGTTGCTGGTTCTTGCCCCCATTCCCCTAACATGGGTGAACATGGCCTCCCTTAGCTTAAAAAACTCGTATTCAACTTCATTCTTCAAAGTGCCCTTATGCTCATTCACTTATCTTATTCTTCTTTTTCTTTGTCTTCTTTCTTCTCATTTTTTCGGCTAGCACTTATTTCCAGTATTATTATTTTCAGACTTAAGAAAGCCAATACACAACAGAATAAAATTATCCTACACTCCAGTTTCCCCTGCTCGTATAAAAATCTACTACAAACCCACTCAGTGCATGCGTCACCAATAAAACAGAAAATGTAATGTAGGAGAAGTTCTAAGGTTGAACAAAGGCCAAACATCTATTAATCTGCAATGTTTGAGTTACATTACACAAAAACTAATGGAGCAGTCATTTTGAATCATCCAATTGGAAGATAACAGATCACTTCATGCAAAATCCTCAACAAGAAGAACTTGAATCCTCTGACTTTTGGTTGCAGAGCAAGTCAAATAATGTCAAAAGAGAAAATTGTGGTGAATTTCAGAAGCAAAAAAGGTAGGCTACTACCTAAATTTCTCTTTGTTGTAATCAACCATAAAGGCAAAAACCAAAAATCCCAACTTCATGGCCCAGTTTTAGAAAATTACAAATTCAATGGTAATTGCTGTCAAATAAGGGATATAAGCAGTGCAAGCAATGCATCATATAAAATCCTTACATTTCCTTTAAATACATCGGATTCTAGAGATGTGAAACAGACAATTTTTTTTTTTTGATAAGTAACTAGACGTTAAACACATGTAGAGTATCTGAATGCATGAGCCTTACTAAAAAATAAGACAAATGCTAGAATCTCAACTCCAGATCACTATTGGGAGGCCAAGAAAAAAAAAATACCTATTTTAGTACCACAGGAGAACACACCAAAATAGTAGATCCATGCGCATGATCCCTTGGAGGTCCTTTCATATTATAAGATTATGGCATCCAAATGAAAGAGACATTACAATCGAGGAATGGTAGCTACAGCATACAATGATAAGGATACATTCAAACTGGTATTTTTAAACATCATCTGTTGTTGTTTCTTTGAAAATAATCAAGCCGTGTATCAACCCAGAGTCCTAGGATGGCTCACAAATCACAAGGAAACAATGGTTACATTCGGATCTTCAACAAACCTAAATTCAAAACCTAAATTCAAAAACCTAAATTCAAACCCTGCTTCTTAACCTAAAATCGAAACCTAAATTCAAAACCTAAATTCAAAACCTCAATTCAAAAACCTAAATTCAAAACCTAAATTCAAAAACCTAAAATCGAAACCTAAATTCAAAACCTAAAATCAAAACATAAAATCAAAGTAAGTATGCACAACACAAAATTAATCAATTGCATTTATATGTTAGAGAGAGAGAGAGAGAGAGAGAAAACCGGTGGCCGCAGGAACCGGTGGCAGCAGTGTTCACGGGGAAGAGGCGCAACGAAGGCACGAAAAATATTAGGGTTCCGCCTAAATCTTTGGGGGGGTTAAACCATAGAAGAGGTTGCGCACGAAAAATGGGAGCTTTTGACGGCAACAGAGAAGAGAAGAGAACCGACGGCAACCATGAGAAGAGAAGCAGGGACGCAACGAGAGAGAGAGAGAGAGAGAGAGAGAGAAGCAGGGGCAAGTTTTGGGGCTCAAAGCAGAGAAGGGCTGGGTCAATCACGAATAGGCTCAAAACGGTGAGTTTTGATGCATATTTTCAATCCTTTTGAAACGGTCCGTTTCATTAAATTCACTCTCAAACTGCAGCGTTTTGCTTTGCCAAGTCGGATGGGTGCGCAATTTCGGTCTGCAAACCGCTTGCATCCAGAGTTTTTCGTGAAACATTAATGAATTTCCTAACTTATTGCTATAGCTTTTTTATGTGTTTTTGTTGTAGGGGTATGAGTGCAAATATTTGTGAATGGAGGAGGTGGTTCAGACAAGGACCAGCAGAGTACTGTAGTAGTAGCTTAAGATGAAGATGAATATGAATATGAAGTTCAATTCTCCAGATTAACAGACTACTACTCTTTATCTTAGTATATGTGTTTGAAATTCTCTCCTTGTATATTGTGTTACGTACGTGCACATTACTTCTCTCTAATCATCATATACGAACTCAAGTGTAACGATTACTATAAATTGGAACGGAAATACATTAGAGTAGGGCATCTCTGCTTTCACTACCATAAACCTCTGTGGTTAATTATCTTTCACAACACTTGTTTTATTGAGAGCTTGGGTGCATATACAACAGATTCATTTCAGTACAAACATCTAAACCAACCAAACTTCTTTGTGATCATGATTTGCCCAGACATAGCCCCAAACACGAATCCACATCTGTATCCCAACGCGACTACTTTCCAACCAAATTCAAATGAGAACTCTGAGTTGTGGTTTGTTAAGTTGTGGCTTGAAGATGGAGGCAGTGAGTCCTCAGGATTCCCACATTTCTTTGACAAAGGACTTCCGCATAATTTAGGGTTCTCACTAAACAAACTGATATTGAATGTGTCGAATTGTTTCCCTTGTTGTATAGGTCCTGTCAAACGATTATGGGAGACGTTAAAGTGTGAAAGGAAAGTGAGTTCTATTAATTGCGGAGGGATCACACCAGACAGCTTGTTTTGAGATAGATCCAATGACTCTAGCCCTATCAAGTTTGCCAATGTAAATGGAATAGGACCTGTGAGAAAGTTGTGGGAAAGGTTGAGCAAATTAAGTCCTTTTAGATGCCCCACCACTCCTGAAATTTCTCCTTCAAATCTGTTTCTCGAGAGATCGATAGCTATGAACAAATTTGAGACTTTTCCATACACAATCTTCGTGCCTTTGTTCATCATTGTCATTGAGAAAGAGTAGGTCTCTATAACACGAGCAGAACCTGGAACAGTTTTACGTTCCTCCATGTACCTTAATTGCTTGTCATCGACAATTTGCTTGGCTTTCCAATTTTGGAAGTGTTCAGAGGGCAACTTGCCAGTAAGATCATTATTTGAGAGGTCAATGATGTGCAATTTTGGGAAGTCAAAATTGCTATCAGAACTTCCTATTGTACCATAGAGTTCATTAGATCTCAAAATGAGAATCCTCAACTCTGGAAGAATGCCCAACCAAGAAGGAAAAATATCATGGATCTGATTGTTACCTAGATTAACAGCTTCAAGCTTGATACAATTGGCCAATGATCTCGGTACACGCCCCTGTAAATGATTTTGGCTGAAATCAATCATCATCAATTTGTTTGCTTCACCGCAGATCCGAGGAATGGTTCCATGAAAGCTATTTTCGTGTAGATCCACAATTGTGAGAGAATCACTCAAGTTGCCTAAACATTGAGGAAGAATGCCACCCAAGTTGTTGCTTGACAAATCGAGCATAGTTATTAAACTTCGATTGCAAATCCAATGTGGAATTTCTCCGGTCAGTCTGTTGTTTGAGACCATATAGGAAGCAACGGAAGGTGGTGGGATTGGCAGTGACCCTTGAAGCATGTTAAACTCAAGACTTAAAACATCAAGATTAGCTGGAAGTTGGTTGAAACCGGTGAGAGAGTTAAATCCCAAAATCAAATACCCGAGAGTCTCTATACTTATATTCCCCATCCAATTTGGAACTTGGCCATGAATTTTGTTTTCACTAAGATCCAAATGCTCCAATCGATCTTGGCTCCTGAGAAACTCTGGGAACTCACCCAAGTCACAATAACCAAGAACTAAACTCCTAAATTTTGGAACAGTTGAGTTGGTACTAGGCTTTGTAAGCAATGAAATATTGCTATTATGAGATAGTGTGAGAACGGAGAGGTATTTGAGTCTCAGAAACAACTCAAACTCCACCCTACCACTCAAGTAGTTATAATGGAGACACAGAACTTCAAGATTTACAAGCCTAGATATTGATTGTGGAATTGAACCGTGCAAACTATTAAATTGAAGTTGTAAATGAATTAGATTGGTAAGGTTACCTAGTGAAGGTGGTATTTCTCCTGAGAAATTGCAAAAACACGCAGTGAACATAACTAAGGACTTGAGGTGACCAATTGAATCTGGTAGCTCACCATAGAAACTCGTGGATCCAAGTCTCAATGTAACAAGAGGGCTAGTTCTGTTAAGTTCTGGGACATATCCTGTGAGGTATTCATTTCCCCCTATACGAAGAAGCTGAAGATTAGGTAGATGGAAAATTCCCACGGGAAACTCACCATGCAGGTCACACCACAATAGAGATAGAGATCTTAAAGAAGTTAAGTTTGCCAAGATATTGGGTACGTTGGATGATATAACAACATAGTCCAGATGTAGTACTTCCAAGTTTGTGAAGTTTTGAGCTATAACTCTTAGGCCAGATTTTTGGAGCTTCAACAACGGATGATTATATGAGAGATCCAGGGAAACTAACGTCGAGAGCTCTAAAATTTCTGAAGGGATTCGGCCAGAAAATACAGAGGCTGAGAGGTTGAGATTTGTTAGCCTCGAAAGCTGCCTCAAACTAGTTGGAAGTGGAGAAGAGTTAAAGTCATTGTCGGCCAAATTGAGGTTTTGGAGGTGAGCAAGGCGGAAGAGGCTGCTATTGGAGTTGAGAAAACCTTTGAGACAGCTGCTATTGAGATCGAGGCCAATGACATGACCAGTGTCCTTATTGCACTCTACACCATCCCACTTGCAACAATCACTGATTTGATCAGGCTTCCACAATGAAACCTTCGGATAAGCAGAGGGATCTTTAGACACGGACTGATTGATGATGAAGCTTTCCTTGAATTGCAACATGGCAAATCTCTCATCATCATGGCATAGGGGTTGCACACCAGAAGAAGAGGCAGAAAGTACAAGATGAAAAATCATCAATGAAACAAGAAAGCGCACGATCAAGATGATGAGAGGAAAGGATAAACCCATTGTCTAAAATATTGGAGTTGGGGAGAGATCAAGAGATCAGAAAAGAAACGGAGGAAATGAATTTTAGATGATTTCAACTCAACGAGTACGTGATGTATTTAAATTAGTCTTGGATGAGTTGGCAGGGGACCATATGTTTAAATTAGTCAAGTCGTCGTCTGTGCATGCTAAGCTAGCTGACAATATATATAACGGATGATATGTAAATATCACCTCCCGGAATCTGTTATTCTATCTTGTTCAAGTCAAGTCGTTTTCGTGGAATTGGAGGCTTGTGAAAGTAAGATATGAGAATCTTTTTGAATAATAGTAAGATAGTTTGTGAATAGTAGTAAGATATTTTTTTTATATATATAAGAAATAGTTATCATTTCATTCCATGAGGAAGTTACATCTGCGACTCAAATTACAAGTTAAACTACAATCTGTTGTAAGCATCTCGTACACAACTTTGCGACGGCAGTATCTAAACTTCAAAAGAAAACTCTCAAAAGAGATTATTCAATCTCTGTATAAAACAGAGGTACCGCCGAAACTCCATCCTCCAAAGAGGAGAAGTAAACCAACACTGCTATGGAGATAAGTCCAATAACCTATTTCTCTTTCTTTTTCCTAAAAAATAAAAACCAACAAACAAAACACCAGCAAAAACCATACCAACATAGAGTTGGAAATATAGATCACAACAACAACATAGAGTTGTAAATACAGATCACATCCAACAAACAGGATCGGGAAACTCAAAAGAACAACACGCTGGTGGCGCGTGAGAGACACGCGCCACGCTTGGAAGGCTCCAATCAGTCGATCAAGCGGTGCCGGATGTACTAGACCCTAAGCTACCACGCACGGCATCAACGGAAAGATGAAACGCGGTGGCTCGAGTGCACCACGCATCGATGCAACGCATTGCTCCAATGGCGCCCAATCCGGACAAGCTGCAAGATCGGCGGGTGAGGCTTCGCCCGGTGGTCTACGTGTCAGACGATGGTCACCGAAGAAGCTCGGACCAACACCCTCCCTTATTCGGCCGACACTGGAAAAAAAAAACCAAACAAAAACCAAAATAAAACCACCGGAGACAAAGGGCCGGCGAGGAGAGGGAGGAGAGGAAGATGAAGAAGGAGCTAAAGCTCCCATTCCCCTCAACTGGGCTTCGACGAGAGGGTTTTTAGAGAGAGAGGGTCTGGTTTAGAGAGAGAGTGTCCATATCTAGTAGTAAGATAGTTTGAGATAAATATTTATTAGGTTTTGGGAAATGAGAGAGAAAAAGTTAAATAAAAAATAGTATAAAATTAAAATATTGTTATCATATAATTTTTTAACATAATTTTTATTTTTTATAACAAAATTCATATATAATAATATCTAATTAGGAATAATAGTTATATGCATTGTTATTTTTATATAATAATAAAAACCATATCACATATATATATATAAAGTCAAATATTATAGTATTCGATCTCTTGATGATTAATGAGAAAAATAAAAAATATTTGCAACCGTAAATTGTGTAATTGCCGCCTAATCGTTTTGAAAAAAGTGAATAAAACATGGGATCTATATGAAAAAAATTAATTTTTTAATAGTATACCCCACTTTTTGTCAAAGCGATTACGCAGAGTTTACGCACTTCACAGTTGTATGTAGAATTACTCATGCTATAAGCATAATATTTTTTTAACTTTTATTTTTCATCTAAAATTATCTCATCTCATCTTTAAATCCAAACCCGCCCTTAAATCACCTTTATAGCTAGGGATTTTATTAATAAATTTAAAATCATGTTAAGCCAAACTTGTATATGGTTTGACGTTCAAAATAACATTATCATTCACAAATAGTTCGGCAAGACACAGTTTGAGTTTTCTCCGCTCTCTCTGATGAGTTTCTTCTCCCCTCTTCTGGCTTCTGAGTGGTTTTCTCGGGGAGAAGAAACTCATCTTGCCAGAAATCCTGCAACTAACCACCAACCAACAAAGTTCACCATTAATTACCCACACCAACCAAGTTCAAGTCGACAAAAATCTCACCTACCCATAAAAAAGATACCGATTTTCCCATTTGCTGTCCCATAAAAACCTCCCCTTGGCCTCACCATTTACTTCACACACAACCAGAAATTGATCAACTAATTCCGCAAACGGAAGCTTTATCATGGGAGGACATTATCCAGGAGACTGCAACGGAAGCAGCAATTGCTGAAATTGCAGGATGAAACTGGACCTAAAATGCCTACGGTTCCACCAGATAAGGATGCAGTGGTAAAATGAAGAAACTAATACTGTTAAGGACTATGAGTTGTCAATGTATTCTTTGTTCTTTTATTTTATTTTTTCATTACAAATTGTAATCTATAACTCTTTCCTCTGGGCAACCTTTAAACAGCAGTCGAAATTTCCAAACATGCCCCGGGTAGGTAAGCTTATCTCGCCCAAGATTCTCAACAAATTCACCTTTCACTCTACTATAAAGCTGTCTGGAGCTTTATAGTGGGACTCACTGTGAGACCCAGTGACGTGGCCCAGACCACTTGTTTTTTTTTATTTATTTTTTTCTCTGCCCTTAGCCCTTGAACGACATCGTATGGGCAGGTATTTCCTTCCCCCACCCCCAGACGGTTTTCCCCCATTTCTTTTCCTCTGCTTTTACCGAAAACTGCTCCTCTAATCCTATTTTCTCTACATCGGCAGGTTTTTTTTTTTTCTTCCCTTGTGGTTAGTTATTCTCCTCTTCCTTTCTCTCGCATGGTATTCTCTTGTCTACAGGTATATACTTTTTTTTTCTCTCTCTCTCCCTCTCTTTCATTCTACACTTAGAATCTGAACTACAACCCTCACAGTTGACACTCTCTCTTTTTCTCCATTGCAGATTTCTTTTTGCGTTGCTTTAGTATTGCGATTTTGGTGGTTTGCTCCTAGCCATTGTTCATCACCCATTCATTCAGGTAAACCCTTTTCACAGTTTGGGTTCTTTGTTGGATCCAATGTATCTCATCCTCATACATTTTCTCTCTCGCACTCAACAGCCCATTACTACGCAGTGCATTTTCATCTTCAAGAGACCTCACATTTTAATATTTACTCTCGGGTCAGTCTCTCTTTGAATATCAAATCTTCACATTTTTTTTATTTGTATTTCGAAATTTTCTTTTGCTTTTCCCTCAAACATTTATGTCCATTGTAGTTGTTTTCATCTCCAAGGGAATTTTTTTCATTTCTGGACAGCATAGCTTCGCTCCCTTTTTCCACCGATCACCACACGACGTTAGGTGTAAGATCTTGTCTTTAACTTTATTAGTCACCTGTTATGCGTGTAAGATGAATGAAATGTGGTTTGCTGGTAGTTGTTTTGGAAATAAATAAATAGTAGTCAGTCTTGTTTGGTGTCGATTAATATTTAGAAGTGTTGGATTTTCTTTGTGGAGTTGTGAATGGAGAGAAAGTTTAATGTGTACTGCTATTTTGGTTGAGTTGCTAGTGGTTGCTTGGAGTTATGGGCTGGTGAAATGGGGTTGATTTATTGATTTATTAATTAGTTGAGTTTCACGTTGGTTTGGTGGGTGTATAGGTCAATATTGATATTGTTATACGTTATTTTTGGGTTGAATTGTGGGCTGTCCAGATGACTATATGGCTGTTGAGTTGAGTTAAAATTGCTGAAACATGGTTTAGAATTTGGTCTTAATTCTTAGATCGAAATTGTGTTGTTGGTCTTTAATACTTAGCATATATATTTTATTTTTATGATTAGGTAACGAGACTGATAGAGGTCGATTTCAAGGCATAGATAATACGCTGCATGAGTCAGGTAAGCGGGGTTCCTATACTAGATTTGCATAAAAAGAAATGAACTGAGGTTGGTTTGTAAAAATATGCATGTTGATTTAAAAAGAAAATGAGAAAAACAACCTCAATATATGTTTTGCATTCACTCATGAGATATGTATAAAAAAGAAAAGAAATTATTTTGACATGTATAGTGTAGACATGAGCAATATTTGACATTATTCTGAAATGTGCAAAAGAGCGAATATGATGTCCATGAATTTTTTTGTGCATGTGATATGAAAATGATTTGGATCTGTTTTTGATCAACTGGAAATGATATGAATATTTTCAACATGTGATTTGATATGGTATGGATATGAAAAACCTTTGGCATACTTATCTGTTTTGATTCTGATTCTGAATATGGTTCTGATATGATGATACTGGGTCACGTGATATGGTTGGTACCAACATGATATGATATGATATGAGTGCACCCACTTTGGAAACAAAGTGGTCTTTTATGTGTTCTTTCCTATGTGCACACTCGGGGCTCCGAGATTGAAAAAGGGAAAGTTTCACAAAATGATACTGCCTGGTTTGGCCACCGGGGATAGCACAACCCTACCACGGGGGTTAAACATGGTATATGACATGATACGATATGATATGATATGATAAGATGAAGATGTTCAGTTATGTTATGCCAAAGTGTTTTTGAATGTGAAAATGACTTATATGAAAAGATTAAAAAGTCGCTCTAATTTTCTGGAAATATGTTTTGAGATGTGCATACGAAAATGAAATGTTTAGATTCTGCATACCGAACTATCTAAAAGGCTCATGTTTACATACTAGTATATGTTTTCTGCTTACTGAGTCGTTGATAACTCACCTCTTATCTTTACAATATTTTTCAGATGATATTGATGACCCAACTGGGGATCAGGAATAAAAATTGGAGTATGACTAGATATGGATAAAAGGTCGAGTACCTAAGGGTACCATTGTTAGTAGAAGGGTTTATCTTGAGTATTTGAAGTTCTTTATGTTATTTGGATCTTTTGAGACTTAAGGATGTATTATTTTATTGTATTGAGATTATTGGGAGATTGTGGACCCCTTGGTTTATGTTATTTTGTAATGATGATGCATGGAGTTTATATTATGTTTATTTGAAAAATATGAGACTCTGTGCTATTTATGAAATCTTGGGAGATTTTAGATACTATGGAAGACAGGTTTATAAGTGACAAGCAGTAATTCTCCGACTCTTTCAGGTACGGGGTGTTACACTCACCATTGAAGATCTAGGCACGAACACCTTCTTATTCACTTTTCCTACCTCGAAAGAAAAAACCAGAGTTTTCAATCAACGTCCATGGAATTTTTAAGGGATATCATATGTTGCTTAAGGAATGGAACCTAGGGCAGAGCTTGCAAGAAATAGACCTCAAAAGATCAACTTTCTGGATTCAAATATTAGGTCTCCCGCTAGAAATGATGACCATAAAAAATGCGTGTAAAATAGGAAGAGTTTTGGAAAATCTGCTGGAAATAAACCACAGCTTTGTGAATAATATCTGTATAAAAAGGTTCATGAGAATCAGAGTGGAGATAGATGTCACAAAGTCGCTAGTTGATGGTTTCATGTTGCCCCGTGTAAACAGTAGCCCAACAAAAGTCTCGTTCAAATATGAACGACTATCCGATTTCTGTAATGGATGCGGCTGCCTTGGCCATATTCATCAATCATGCTCTCTGTTTTTTGGAAATGCTGAAGATCCTCTGTTTGGGCCATGGCTGCTTGCTGAAGGTCAAGAATTAGGTTGGGCCATTCGAGTAGAACATGAGGTAGAGCCAGTTAATGTAGAGCAACGAGATCCAGGACACAAAATTGTTCACCATGAAGTTCTACCACCTGTTCTAATCAGGGAACCGATGCCCTCCCAATCTGAAGTGCAAGAAATCCCAAGGAAAAATATGTTGCTGAAAGAAGACCAAGTTGGAAAAGGGAAAGCAATAATGGTTTCAGTTGAAGATGAAGAAAAATTAATGCGAAGAGCGTTTAAGATCTCTGCCACTTCGAGCAATGAAAATGCAAGCATAGGAAAATCTGCTGTTCATCATCTCTTTGAACAGCCATGCAAAATTACAGACTCGTTCTCCCCATCCATGCAGGCATGTGTCGAAGATCAAGCCAACCAGACAACAATCCCTGTTCAATTTAATGAAGGCAGCCTTCAGCAGTCATCAATTAGAAACTCACACCTTTCAATCAACAACCAGTCCCTTCTGAGTCATCAAACAAGTCTTTCTCGGCAGAATATTCGACACAAGTCCTGGCAAGCCTAGAAACGACAAACACACTTTTTGGAAAAATACACCTGAAGCCACACGCAAAAAATAAATGAAAAAAACTACTTTACCTCTCAAGTTATCCTGCTCAATCCGCTCAATTTGATCGCTTGATAATTTTTTATTTTTTAAATAATTAAGAAAGTAATTTTAATTATATGAAAATATTTTTTTATCTTTTTAAATATTTAAATATATTAAAAAATATGAAAAGAAAAAAAATTAAAAAATAACAAATAATCAATTTGAGTGAACTACTTTGGACGGCAGATGTAACATCCCGCTCCTCAATAAAGGCATTTTAAAATTTTCAGGGAGCCAGTGTGCTACTACTAACTTCGAACTTAAAAAAAAGCTTTTTTTTAACAACGCGTCAGATGCAAAAGATTCCATAAATAAAACAAAATTTAATAAATACTTAATAAATGCTTAATAAATACTTAATAAATGCTTATCAAAATAATTTAATTAAATCTTAAACCATAAAACTTAATCAAAGCAAAATCTGTCTAGGACTCTGCCTCACCTCCCGTGGTCAAGTCCTGTCCTATAATCTTATCCTCATAAATGTCATCACCTGAGTGGTTTAAAAATATGAAAACAACTAAAATGAGTCGAATACTCAATAAGCACACATCATACAGTAAACATAATAAACATAAGATTTCTTGAAAAACGTCCATACTCATAAATACATACGTAAATAACATGAACATAAACATGAGCTTATCTTTCACTTGTCATAGGTCGTTACCTACTGTTGACTCCCGTGAGTTAGGGTTAACGAATCTAAATAGATTCCAATTTCGCCCGTGGCCGCGGGTTGTGGAATCCATACATAAGGAAGATATACTGGGTGCATTACTAGCATGTACGACCTGGCAATACAATATGCCCATAACATAGGTATCGTCTTCATATCATAACATAGGCTGTTACGTATCGTATCATTCATATTTCATCATACTCATACTTGCATACTTGTCATTTCATAAATTTCAAAAGAAATCACATACATACTTGTTATATCTTGTCATATCGTATCATAGATTTCAAATGAAATTGCATTCTTTCATAACATGTCATGATGCATGACTTCTCACATAAAATTATGATTTTTTATAAATACTTTAATGTATAAATCTTCACACAAAATCATGCATATCTTTTCATAAATTATCATAACTTTTCATAAATCTTTTGATGCATAACTCATTTCATAAAATTATGAATTTTCATAAATAACTTGATTCATAATTACTTACATAAAATCATGGATTTTCATATTTTTATCATGTCTTGGGTACGTAAAAAGGAGCTTCCAATGGAGGGCATACATGAATAATATTTTTATAAAAGGCAACAGTTTACTGTACATACGTGTAAGGGTATGATCATGGTACTTACCTTGTAGCGTTAATCCACTATTTTCGTCACGTAATCAATCACCTATACAATAAGCGTGTAATATCCGTAAATATTCCAATCAAACCCGTATTTAAATATTTAAATCTAAACTTCTAAAATAACCTATTTTAATCCCTCAAAATCTAAAATTCTCATAACCTCAGAATATATCATTACTTCTCAATTCATTAATAATCACTTAATAAATAATCTGCTAAAAACATTAGTTTCCTAAAATACTAAAATAATATAACCCACAAGCATCTAAATTCAAAGAAAAACCTACACCAGATCGTTTGCCTTTTAAAGAAAACTTTACTATAAAAATGATTTAAAATACTGTCAACATAAATAAAATAGAGTCCACTATTTTACATATTAAAAGTTTAAAAACAAATTAATAAGGTGGTAATTCAAAGGGGTAACCAAGTAATTTCGTTACATAAATATATTATGCAAAGGCCGACTTACGCTAAGCTTCTGTAAAACTCTGCTATTAAGAAAACATACTTGTGAAAACAACAGTTCACGAGGTGGAGGCTCACCGAGAGATCGAGGCACAAAGGCGGCGAGCTGGGAGGTGGCTGAGACACGACTACGGAACACTGAGAGAGAGAAAGGGATGAGCGAAAGTGAGATGGAGAGGAGAGTGGGTGAGTTCGGGGCTGGCTTACCGAGAGGGAAGCGACGGACAGGGGGTGCCGGAAGGTCCTTGGCAGTGGTTTCTGTGAGGTCTCAACGGTGGAGCTCGGAGGCTAGAGTGAGGTGCAACACCCAGTGAGAGGCCGGTGGAGGGAAGCTCGCTGGACGCCTTAAGCAATAACTTGCTCTGTTTCGGGGAGCTAAAACAGGGGAGGATGGCAGCGGCTCGTTGGCTCTTCCAAGGGCAGTCGCGTAGTGTTTTCAATAGCTGGGCAACGAGGTGGTCTGAGGAAGGAGCTACCACGTGGTTTGCTTGGTTTCGGCAAGGTGGTGCAGTGGGTTCTCGGTGGCGTGCAGTGGCTATCACACGGTGGCTGAGCGACTGGAAGGAGCAGCGCTATGGAGGGTCTCGGCATGTTGGGTGGCTTCCGTTTGGGGTACTTGTGCTGTGTTAAAGGGGCTGACTGTGGGCTGGCAGTGGAGATATCGTGAGGCTTACGGTGGTTGTGCTACGGTGAGTGGTCTGCAGACAAGAGGGGCTGGTTGTGGCTTCCGGTGTCGTCACGAAGGAGGTCTTTGGGTGGTCTGCGGTTTGGTTTTCGTGGTAGTTCACGGCAGAGGGAGGAATGGCTTGGAAGAATTTCCTGGATGTGTGTTGCGGGTTTGAGGGGAGGAGATTTTCGAAAGGGTGCTCCGTGTGAGTGTTTATTGACGTTGGGCGGCAGTGGAGTACTATGCTTTTCATGCTGGAGGGCTAACCTATTTATAAACCTAGCCAGTTGAGAGCCCAAAAGGAAACCCTAGAGATGCAACGTGCATCATGTGGAGGAAAAGTTTACGATGGAGCCATGTATGCAGTGATGGCGGCAAACTAAACCGTGCATGAAGTGAAGTCTACCATGGTGAGGAGTCTGGTGTTGGTTTGATCTAAGGATCCTATTCGAGCTGGGAATCCAACAGTGTAGGAATACATGTGCACGCACGGACTTGGGATAGAGATTCAAAATAATATAAACACCAACAAGAAGCCTATCTTAAAATATATCTCATTTTAATAAAATAAAAAATTTAATCCTACCTCATCTATAAAAAATATTAACCAAAAAATAATTCAATTATTGAATCCAATAAAATATCCGTAATTATTCCTAATAATATAGGGTCGGGTCGTTACAACTGAATAACTCGACTCAAAATGATTTGCACATTGGTGATACAAAAGTAAAGCTTCCTACAGTAAAAACCGAACCAGATCAGGGCAAATCTTTTTCAACCAGCAAATTACACAACTCAAAACTCATCAAAGCCCAAATGAAAACTAAGCCCTCAGTCCAAAATTCTCCCTGCTAGTGAGTCCATCTGGAAAAGCCTGCATAACATTTCATTCGCTAGCAGCAGATCTAACGGACCAAAACTTTCAGCCCAACAAATTTACCCACTCACGTGAACCTATCACAAAACTCACTAGAGGCCATAACTATGACTTGCGAAGCCACGCCTATAAACCTCCTTAATTTGACTTTGGGCAAATCAAGAAAAGGAAACAACTTCATCCAGAGAGAGAAATAGATCCCACAGCTTTGAAGAAATGCTCCTCAGTGAAATAATCAGAGTGGAAACAGATACGAATCTCAACAAGGCTGAAAATGCAGGCTTTTTTGCAGGAAAACAAGAGGAACTGCCAGAGGAGCCAAACATACAACTTGTTAAGGTGGAGAACAAAGGCAAAGGGAAGACCACACTGCACCCACGGAAGAGCCGTTTCAAGCCATATTAGAAATCAGAGCATTCTATCTCTAGTAACAAGCCTCAAACTCATGTCATGACTCTTTTTCCCCTTAATCTAACGACCATAGTGTCAGGATCCAAAGTGCCACCACAGTCTCCATGAAGCTCTTGTCCTGGAATTGTAGGGGTTTAGCCCGACCCCGTGCAATCTGATCTCCTAGGGCGCACATTAGATTATATAACCCTGATGCTATTTTCCATTCTGAAACTTTACTTCCCAATGTTGATACTACTGCTACTACTCATAAGCTAGGCTATTCTCATTTTGTGAACTTCCCTCCCACTAGGAAATGGGGAGGACTTTTATGTTTGTATAGGTCTGGCTTGGACGTTGAAGTTGTGTATAACTCTAGTAATATTATAAATCTCTTAGTCTACTCGGATCCCCTTCATGTACCATGATTGCTAAACTTAATCTATTGTCCAGCTAGCTATGAAAAAAAAATACTAGTTCTGGAAAGACCTTCAATCCATCACGTCCTCATTCACTGGTCCTGTGCTTTCTATTGGGGACTTTACTTCTGTTTTAAATCAAGATGAAAAGTTTACGGGTAGAACAGTTGCTAATTCCTCTAATTTGAAAGGCCTGCATCTTTATATGGAAACAAATGGTCTTATTGTCTTAGGTCATCTTGGCCCAAAGTTCACTTGGTCCAACAATCGACATGGCCTTGGCAAAATCAAAGAGAGACTAGATAGGGGTGTGGTTAATATAGACTGGAACAACCTATTCCCTGAGGTAAAAATTACCAATCTCCCTAGATCTACCTCAGATCACTCTCCAATTCTTCTTGAGACTTCTGGATCCAAAAGTGGACCTAAACTCTTCAAGTTTGAAGAATTCTGCGATCAACCAGTGCTCAGGTTATTGAAAGAGCATGAAATACTCAAACCCAAGGCACGGCTTTATACATCTTAAGCAAAAAACATAAAGCCACAAAAAATGCTCTTAAAACTTGGAATAAAAACACTTTTGGAAACATCCAAATATCTACATTATCATCTCCCTTCTGGATTTGAGGATAATCTTAAAGAAAATCTTAATGAGTTGCTCAAAAAAGAAGAATTCATTTAAAGGCAAAAATCTAGAAACACTTGGCTTACCACCACTGATCTCAATACCAAATTTTTTCACACCTCAACTGTCATCAGGTGTAGAAGGAATAGCATTGAGAGTTTAAAAGTTAGGAAAAGTTACTGGATCTCTGACACTACTGCCATCAAAGATCAATTCATCAATCATTTCCAACGAGTCTTTACTTCTACTCATCCTGAAATCCCTGAGGAATTAAGTGACCTTTTTCTAAGAAAAATTATAGAAAGTGACAACTCATTCTTGTGTGAGATCCCAACAGATCAGGAAATTCAAGCCATTGTCAACAAACCTCCATCCATAAAAGCCCCTAGACCTGATGGCTTCATAGGGTTGTTCTTCAAATCTTATTGGGACATCATTAACAAAGACCTTGTAGCTGCTATTAAGATTTTTTTCACCGATGGAAGACTCTTAAAAGAGCTAAATCACACTAATGTTGCTCTTGTCCCAAAAACTGATTCCCCAAATGAAGTTCATCATTTTTGACCCATTAGTCTATGTAATGCCTGTTACAAAATCATCGCCAAGATACTTGCTAATATACTTAAAACACTATTATCAAAAATCATCTCCCCTTTCTAAACTGCTTTTGTTCCAGGCAGAATCATTCAAGAAAACATAATAATGGCTCAAAAAAAGAGGAAAAAATGGCCAAATAGCAGCAAAAATTGATATGGAAAAAGCTTTTGATTTCATGGAGTGACCTTTCCTTTATCAAAATTTTCAACCATTAAGCTTTGACCAAATCCGGATCACATGGATAAAAGAATGTCTTTCATCTATTTCCTACTCCATTTTGTTCAATGGAACTCCTAAAGATTTCATTCATCCCTCTAGAAGACTTAGACAGGGGGACCCCCTTTCACCTTTTCTTTTCATACTAAGGAGTGAAATATTCTCAAGATTGATTCATAGAGAGGAAACCTATGGGAATATTAAAGGTATAAAAATCTGTAGAAGCAGTCCTAAAATCTCACATCTACTGTTTGCAGATGATCTGATTTTATTTGGCTCAGCTACTAATCAAACAACCCAAGCATTTTCATCGTGTCTCGATCAATATTGTACCTGGTCTGGTCAAAAGATCAATCTGAAGAAGTCATCTTTGCATTTTAGTAGTAATACTCTTCCCACAAAAATAATTGAGATAAAAGATCTCTTAAAACTCAAAAGCTCCCCCCCAAAGCTTCGTTACCTGGGCCTCCCTCTCTTTATAAGAACAGGAAAAAAGGATTTATTCTCAGAAATCCTCACAAAAATTTAAAATGGGCTTCAGGGATGGAAATCAAATCTTCTTTCTTAGGCAGGCAGAACTACTCTCATCAGATTTGTTGCTAGCTTTATCACTTATGATGCCTCACAAAATCCATTGACTCTAGCATTAGGAGATTCTGGTGGGGAACAGATCCTCAAAGAAAGAAGCATTTCACTCTCAAATCCTGGAGCTCTAACTGTAGCCCAAAAACTATGGGGGGATTAGGACTCAAACAAATGAATATCTTCAATAAAGCCCAATTTGCAAAATTTGCTTGGTCAATCCTAAATAGCACAAGCAGTATGTGGAAAACTCTCTTGACCAAGAAATACTTAAGCAACACAACCTTTCTGGAAGCCACCAAAAAGCCCACTGACTCTCTATTTTGGAAAAGTCTTCTCTAAATAAAAGACTTTGTCAATACTTGTTGCTGCTATAGGGTTAACAATGGTATCACCATTAAGGTATGGTTAGACCCCTGGATTCCTACAATAAGAAAATTCATTCCAATACCAAAAACTGAAAATATTTGGAGGGATAGAGATATGTTAGTGTCTGAACTCACTCTAGAAGAGCCAAGAAGATGGAATAACATTTTGCTCCAAACACTCTTCATAGAATAAATTGTCCAAGAAATCCAAAAAATTCCTTTGGCTGAGTCAAATTTTTACCTTCTCAATGATACTCTAAATTGGACATACCACACCTCAGGAAAATTCACAGTCAAATCAACCTATGCAACCATAAAAAAATCTCAGGAAACTCTTCCTCTCCAACACAGCTCCATCAAATGGAAAAAACTTTGGAAGATAAACATTCAAGATAGACTCAAACTATTCCTATGCAAAGTTAGTCATAACATTCTTCCCACTCGATCAAATCAACAAAGGGTCATTCAAATGGAAATGAAGCAAACCAAGTGTCCTTTATGCAATTCAGAAAAAGAGGACCTTCCTCACCTTTTCTTAGGTTGTGCTCTCTCTAGAATTCTGTGGAGACATTCAATTTGACTGCTTAATATCTCGCATTTTGTTTCTCAAGCCATGGATAATTGGATTGATAATAATTAACAATCCAACAACAAAGCTAGGTATCCCTGAGGAGGAACAACAAAACTTTCAACTTTTTGTTGTCCTACCCATGGACAGTATCTGGTGTTTAAGAAATAAAGTAATACATAATTCACCTTGCACCCCTCCAATGTTTTTTGTTGCAACTGTTCTAAGAAGATATGCAGAAGAAAAGAATGCTTGGTCAGAAAAAGAAAAAGTGGCAGAAGAGAAATTACAGCAACTTTTGCAAGACTACCTTGAGATTCAATTTGATGTTGCAGTGAGGAAATAAGGAAATATAATTGCAGCAATTGGAAAAGCTCATATAGGAGAAATTCTATTTGTGCTAATTGATATTATGCCTCATACAAATTCAAATATAGGATAAGCATCAGCAACCTTGATTGGTATAAAAGAAGCAAAGCAAAGAAAATGGATGAAACTTACAATCAAAGGGGATTCACAGTAGGTGGTTGAAGCAGTCACCTCGTCTAACCCGAACTCAGACTGGACTATGTAGGCTATTATCAATGACATTATGCAAAATTTGGAGACCTTTGAAAATTGGTCTATGGAAAAAATTCATCGGAATAATAACTGATGTGCCCATAATATGGTGCAATGTATTAATTTCCCAATTCATCGAACTCCTCTAATTATCATTCCACCCAATTTGTTGAATTTCCCAAGTGGAAAAGATCCATCTTTGCAATATATTAATTTCTGCATTGGTTATTTGTAATATGTTGATGTTTAACTACTAAAAGAAACAAAAAAAGTTCAGCAAGACAGGTTGAGATTTGTTTGCCTTGGTTGTTGACATGAGTTGGGATTGGAGAAGACATGCTTGAAAAATTAGTTGAGATGATAATTATGTGAATAGTAATAAAATGATTTGTGCATATTGGTGAATTGATGGAGTTATGATATTTTTGATAAATGAGAGAGAAAAAGTTGAGTAAAAATATTATAAAATTAAAATATTTTTTGAATATAATTTTTTCATATTATTTTTGTTTTAAAATTTGAAAAGGTTGTCTTGTATTTTGTGTTCTTTTTTTTAAAGTTCAAAAATTTTATAATAATTAGATGAGAAAACTGAATATTTGAAATTTAAAAATATTTTTACTTAAATGATATTTGAAAAATAAATTATGAAAAATTTTGAGACAAGAAGAAATAAATCATTTATCCCCAAACATTGCCTTAAAGGGCCAGATTACGCCTCTTGAAATAAAAAAGATGGAAGAGGTTGCTATCGAAATTGAGAAAGCCTTATAGGCAACTGTTATTGAGGTCAAGGCAGATGACATAACCAGTGTTCTTATTGCACTCAACACCATCCCACTAGTAGCAATCGCTACTTTCAAGCATCCACGAGGAAACCTAATTTGGATGAGCAAAAGGATCTCTATATGCAGACTGATTAATGACGATTAAAGGCTAAGGCTCTGTTTGAATTGAGAGATGGGATAATTTATGAATAGCAGTGAGATTTATGAGTTGAGATGATTTTTGAAATTTTATGTGTTTGGATTGGAAGTGAGATGAGATGGTTTTAAGTTATTGGAGAGGAGATAAATGTCGGTCCGACAAATGATTGTATAGTATTTGTAATGATTTTTTTTTATTTATAAATATATTTATAAATAAGTAATAATAATTTTTTAAATTACATACCCAATTTTTTTTATAATATAATTCATAATAATATTATAAGAAGACAATATTTTTATAAAATAAATTCTATAAAAAAATATCGAATAAAAATATATTTAATTTACAACATTCTTAAATAATTATGAAATATTTATAAAATCAGTTTATTTATATTTTTATTATTATAAAAATTATGTATCTAGCAATAACTTATTAAAAGAAATTTACGTCTAGAATTAAAAAAATAAGTAATCTATCACAACACCCATAATAAAATAAAATTTTACGCATCATATATCATCAAAATCTAAGGAGAAATATTACATAAATTTCAATAAATCAAAATATACATGAAAATTTAAAAAGTTGGAATGATCAAACAATGCCCTTACAACCACAATATTTATGATATTCATATCATCATGAGCAATTTACCATTCACTAACTGCTCCTGGCTACATACATAGAAATGACAATGTTAGCCCTTATTACAGCCATAGTTCGGGCTAATTCCAACATCATGTCAAGATGACATGCTGAAACTGCGGCATCACCAACCGCATGACCATTTGGATCGAGCCGCATGTTCCCCCACACTTTGAAGAAGAAGTCATCTGACATCTTCATTCTAATAAAATTATGTAACGTACAACATGTGGTGATCAGTAACCCTTGCCTCCTAATTGAATACATAGACATGACTCTTAACAGTCTAAATCATGATTTCAAGACCCAAATGTACGTTCTATTATGTTACAAATGGTTGAATGACATGATTTAAATAATTCTTATACCCCCTAAATCTCCGTTGACCTCTACGGTCACTTCTATGATATATTTCTTTAGGATAAGGGGCATAAATCCCCCAGTACATGGGAATGTCAAATCGACTAAATAATGATGATGGATTAACCTCTTAACAACATAAAAATCAGTTACTTACTAACCATTCCCAAAGATATAACAAAATACATATAAAGACAAACAATTTGTTAATAAAAACAATTAGATAATATTAAATATTTACCGTCCAAAGGCCATGGAAATTGGTTACAGGCCTAACTCAATGCATCGACGAATATGCATGCATCATACACGGTTCCCTTCCAACCAGTGTACAAAAAAGTGAACTTCATATTTAAGTCACATACACACAAGACGTTTCAGGCAACTCGCCGATGTCGGTTGTGAAATGCCTCACGTACCTCTTCAAGTACAATGGCGTCGATGATGGTCTCATCAATCGCACTAACGCATCGCTCCAAATGAATAAACCATCTAATTATGCTTGCATACGTTCAAATAAATAATTTAAGCAAAACTACTGCTTAATCCTTATTATGATTTATTATATATGATAAAGTACTTACCTCAAACCAAGGATAATTTCTTAGGTTGGCTGCGATTGTTGGGTGCACCCCGGATGTGTGTGTTGACTTTCCATACATGCCGGATAATGGTTTCTGTTGAATGTTGAAACCGCTAAGCCACAATGTGTTGTTCTTCTCCAAGCGCCACTATCGAACTGAATATACCTATTTGTTCCTCAATGGTCACCCATTTTCTAGAATCCCTCAAAAACCTATTGTTCCATAACAAGGAACATAATGCACAGAAGGCATCAACCTCCATTTGGAATAACTCACGACAATTCTTCGGATTTTCATTCAAAACTTCTAGAATATATTGATATCCCCACAGGCTGATATTATGTTGTGGTTGCCTAAGATTCTATCTCTATCAACAACTGAGATTCTCAACAAGGTCCATGATCCCAACCCTGTCTTCTGCAAATTCATCACTACTATCAGTCGCACCCCCATCAGGGAAGATGTCGTACGCATCAAGGTTCACATCCATCGAGGAGGTTCCCATTGACCAATTCGAATCATCCATGCATTACCACGTTCTACTATGTTGTCCGACCAAAATAGTTAGGAATTAGAATTTTATATATTGACAACATTATATTTTAATACAAAAAGCATTACTCTTTTTATTTTTAAGTTCTCATCAACCATCCAACATATACTTGGTAAGATAATAAATATCATACTTAATACCACATCCCAATGATCATGGAAAAGTTTAAGATAACACAATTACCAATAACATAAACTCATCAAACCAACACATAATTGTCTTATGAAACAAATAAAGTAGCAGTCACGAAGATAAAGTAATAAAAACGGAAAGAAACTAGCAATCATGAAAATAAAAGTAGCAGAAGTGGAAATAAATAGATGATAAGGCAATTATTATGCATTCTCATCAACAATTTTGTGCCCAAAGTTCCCTCTTGACGGGATCCAACGACAAGAAGCATTACCACATATCAAGGTTACATAACTCCTTTATTGCACGATACCATTGTGGGCACTCCAGTCTTGGGGAAATCTCACTGAGCAATGTCATACAATGACTAATCGGATTGTAACCTCCATCACTGCTCTCACTAGGTTGTGATCCTTTACTACGCTTCACTAAACCCATAACTTCCCCATCCTCATACTGCTTACGTCACTTGATCTTCATGCATTTAACCTCATCCAGGCATGTAGAGATTTCTTGATCGAGCGGGCTCATTTTCTTTTTACACCAACATGATGAATGTGCATCTACACCACGCGAGTGTGACCCCATCCCCATCAAAACATCAATGTCATGAACCTTAATGCGTGATCCCTGCTATAAATGTATTTATAGATTGTGAAAATAAAGATAAAAATAATTGTTGGAAACTGTTTGGGAGAGTTGGAGGTTATGAAAATGGGAAAAAAAAGTATTTAAACAAATAAAAAAATTTGTATTAAAAAATGGGAAATACTTTACACACAAAGGGATTAGATAAAAGTAAACCTACAAACTGATATAACTTGATCTAAAGTTATTTCTATTGTAAATTAGATCTAATGGATCATATAAAATCACATTAATTTATAGATTTACTTTTGTGTAATCTCTTTGTCTATGTAACAGTTCTATTTGAATAATTAGTCAAAAGAAAAAAGGCCAGATATTAGCTAAATTTTGACTTTAGGATAGCTAATCCAATAAATGAAATAATTCAAATACATGGATTCTAGATGTATAAAATATACAATAATTCACCTCAATCATGTGTGTTTTTGGATGCTTCTCTTATTTCAAGATTTTCAATTGTGTTTGTTCATATTTACCAAGATCGACATCTGATCATTGCCTGATGCACATTAAGTTAACCAAAGATCTTTTCTCTTATGGCCCTTCTCCGTTTCGGTTCCACAAGATGTGGGTTGATCATCCTAAAGTTTTGGCTTGTGTTCAGAGAGCTTGGATGGTACCAATAGAAGGAATGGGTTTATGGAAGCTTGCTAATAAATTGAAACAAGTCCGGGTGGCTCTCCGTGAATGGAATAAGGGGGTTTTTGGTCAGGCTATGGCCAAAATTGATCAACTTGAGGAGAAAGTGGAGAGGCTTGAAAGCAAATTAATTTTGGGTTGGGAAGAAGATGTTGATAGGGAGTTACAATTGGTTGCTGCTAAACTATCTTCGTGGAGGTGCATGGAGGATACTAGGCTAGTGCAGATGACCAAGTTAAAATGGAAGGTGGATAGGGACAAAAATTCCTCTTTTTTCATGCTTGTTTGGCGAATAAGAGACGAAAACGCAATTCAGATATGAGAGATGCTGATGGGGTTGTTTTTATTTGCGGGAAGCCATACATCAAGGCAAGGAGAATGCCCGTATCTATTGCACTCCTACTATGGAAGAAGTCTATACGGCTATTTCCTTTATTCCAACAAATAGCTCTCCGAGGCCAAATGGTTTTGGTGCGGGTTTCTTCAAAAGTTGCTAGGAGTTAGTGAAGGTGGTGGTTTGGGAAGCAATTTTGAAAATTTTCCTCTCTAATTAGTTGTCAAGATTTTATTCGACCTCATTCATTGTCTTAATTCCGAAGGTTGATGTGCCTACCCGTTTTGACAAGTTTAGGCCTATCAGCCTTTGTACGGTATTCTATAAAATATATTTTAAAATTATTGTTAATCGGTTGACGAGTCTTCTCCCAAAGATGATCTCTCTTGAGCAATGTGCCTTCATCCCTGGGTGGAGCATATTTGAAAATATTTCTCTTACACAGGAAATGATCCATTCTATTAATAAGAAGTCTCATGGTGGCAATGTCATCTTTAAAGTGGACATGGCTAAAGCATATGATTGGGTCGACTGGCATTTTTTGTTCGAGGTTCTTCGTTGTTTCAATTTTTCCTCTCAGGTATATGATTTTCTTTGGGCTTGTTTCTCGTTGCCTTGGTATTCGGTTATGATGAATGGGACCTTGAAAGTTTTTTTCAAGGTGGTTGTGGTTTGCGTAAGGAGGATCCTCTCTCTCCTTACTTGTTTATTATTCTTCAAGAGGTTCTCTCTAGACTTCTAAAGAAAAGTGTTGTGGAGAAAAGATTTGGTCAATTTTCACAAGCCAGAGGATGTGGTGATTTTTACCAATGGTAGTACAAGATCAATTCATGAGCTTTTATATGTCTTAGATAAGTATGAGAAATTGACATGCTGGAGGATTAATAAAGAAAAAACAGCAATATTTTTTTCTCAAAAAGATTTTTTGGGTCGTAAGAGAGTTCTTATGCGTATAACTAGGGTTTCGAAAGGTCTCTTTCCTTTCAAATATTTAGGTTGCCTATTATTTGGGGAAGACTTAGGCAAATTCATTTGGCGGAGATGGTAAACAAAGTCTGGAATAAAATTAGTGGTTGGAAGATGAAGCTTCTATCCTCAGGAGGTTGCCTTATTTTACTGTGGCATGGTGCTTTATAGTATGGCGTTGCATTTGTTTGTCGTTTTACAGGTACCTAAATCCATCATCAAAGAGTTACACCAATTGATGAGTACATTTTTTTGGGGAAAGGCTAATGGGAAAGGTAAGAAAAAATGGGTGGGTTGGCACAAAATGTGTAAACCAGTGGAAGAAGGAGGACTGGGTTTATGTAACCTGGATGACATGCAAAAAGCTTTGCATATGAGGTTCACATAAAATTTACTCCAAGGTAATTCTCTTTGGGCTCAGTTCTTCAAAAAAAAATATGTGGGTTCTAAACCATGGACTCTCATTGATATGAACAAAGGTATGAGATTTTGGAAGATGATTGTTAAAACTGTTCTGTTGGTCCTGGATAATTCAAGGTGTCGTATTAAGGAAGGTAATCTAATTTTGGTATTATAAATGGAGGGATCAGGGTCCTTTAATTAATGATCTTTTGATTGTGGTTCGATCTTTGCTTAACGTGATGGATTGTAAACTGTCTGACTCATGGGACATAGATTTGTTGGTTTGGGTGGTGGGGCATGTAAAGGTGGATGAAATTATTGATGCTCTTTCTGTTTGTAAGGGGGGATTGGATGTGTTGATTTGGACGAGGCACAATAGTGTTTGTTTTTCCACAAAATCAAATTGGGATAGTATCTGTATAAGGGGTTCGTTTATGGCAGGGCATGTTTAGATGTGGCATAAGATGCTTCCTCTGAAGGTTTCGGTCTCCATGTGGAAGGCTTGGAATAATGCTCCAAGTGTTGATGATCGTCTTCATCGCATTGGTGTCCCGATTGTTTCTAGGTGTGACTATTGTGATGAGGGTAACTATGAAGACCAAAATCATGTGTTCTTCCAAAGGACTTTTGCTAGTAGGGTGTGGCAATACTGTGGCGCTATCTTTGGTTTACCGATCGGTGGCACTTAGAGACAATGGAGGCATGGTTTACACGTGCATCTTCTTCTTCCCAAGTGGGGATTCTTGTGGGCCTCCTCCCTTCTTTTCTTTCTTGGTGTCTTTGGCATCAAAGATGGGTCGATCGCATGGAGGGTCATCTAAAGTCCTTCAGTGTGGTTTGGCAATCCATTCAACTTTGGATTAGTTTGATCTGTTAAGACTTTCATAAGATTTCTAAATGTTCCAGGCATGATACTCAGGTTTTACATTCTTTGTTTATTCCGCCTTTAGTTCTGTCAAGGTGCGGTCCTCAGTTGGTGGCTTGGAAAAAACCCACTCAAGATTGGTTCAAGTTAAATACAAATGGTAGCACCTTTAGCAATCCTGGGCCTTCAGGGGTGGGTGGTATTATCAGAGATGATCAATATAATTTGATTAAAGCTTTTGCATCTCTAATAAACGTTGGTTCAAATAATAGAGCTGAGTTATTAGCTCTTCTGCATGGTCTTCACAAGCTTGTAAAAATCTGGGGATTGGTTTTCTAGAAATTGAACTTGATTCTCAAGTGGTGCTGTCGTGGTGGAAGAGAAGATGATGTGGGGTATAGTATTTGGAAGTCTTTTGGGAGGAAATTATTGACCTCATGGATTCTATAGTTTGCTCAATGCTACATGTCTTTAGAGAGGGTAATAAAGCTATAGATTAGCTTGCAAAGTATGGTGAGATGGGTCAACACGTGGAGTGGCAAGTCATTGGGGAAGTGTCGAGGATGCTGCGAGGCTTCATTAGATTGGACAAGCTGGGTCTTGCTTTGCTTCATTGTTGATTATTTATCTTGGTTTATTCTATTTTATTTTATTTCTTGGTTGGTATTGTTTTGTTTTATTTTTGCACGTGCTAACCTTGTCTTTGCATGTTGTGAGCGTTCTTTTTGCTATGGTTGTAATGCTTTCCTTTAGCTTATTTTGTAATGTGGATTTATGATTTAAGTATTTTTTTTTTTTTTTATGCTTGGGTTTGGACCTTTATGATTATTTGTAGCCCCCAGGTGTCCGACTATAACTATGGTTTTCCTCCACCATAAATGAGGGTTATCAATAAATTTTAGGTACTGTCCTCTTTTTCTTTTCTTTTTTTAAATGATGTGAAATCTGAAAATCTTTAGCATGATTTGTTGATTCTGTATCTTATTTTATTCTGGTTCTGATGATCTATTTCTGATCTATTTCATTAAGGCCCCACCACGGATAATAATAGTGGTATATGTCCCTGTCACGGGTAGTAGTAGTAGTATACGGCCCTTCTACGAGTAATAATAGTGGTATACAACTCGACCATAACTAATAATAGTTGATACGACCCTGCCACGGGTAATAATAGTGGTATACGGCCCTGCCACAAGTAATAATAGTGGTATACGGCCCTGCCACAGGTGATAGTAGTGGTCTCTGCATGAGTGCACACTATTTTGTTGATAGAGTGATTTATGTTCTGTTTGGCTATCCGCAAATGCAAAACCCTACCACATGAGATAAACATGGCCTCAGCTCTAATATAATGCTCTGATATGATGATGATGATACTCAATTATGCCATGCCAAAAGATACTTTTGAATAAGAATATTTATGAACTTTTACTCTGATATTTTTTATAACATGTTATGATTCTATATTCTGAAACTAAAAATATTTTGTTCTACATTCTGAACTCTGTAAATGCTTATGTTTAATACTAGAGTATGTTCTTTACTTACTGAGTTGTTGATAACTCACCCCTTATCTCCTCAATATTTTTCAGATAATTGTGATGGTTCAGTTGAAAATCAAGAGTATGAAGTATTGGCAAGATTTGATGATCGTAGAGGAATAAATACCAAAGGGTACAAGAAATTGTTGGAGAGTCCTATTTAGTAGATTTATTATTTTCTATTATTTTGGGTATTTTGAGACATGGATGTTTCTGAGTCTTTGTGGAGATTTTAATTTGTTATGTTGATGTATTTCTTTGGTGTCCTTGAGGAGGAACATATATATTTGTGTTGAACATATAAATTTATATTTTATGGAGTCTTTGAAGAATATATAAATTTATAATTTTATGGGAGATGATTTAAGGTAACAAGAGCTAACTCCCTAGACCTCCGAGATCGGAATGTTACAATAGTAATAAAATAGTAGTGAATATTTGTGAAGTAATCTAAGAACATATGAAAACAATTGTGCTTCCAAACATCCCTCTTGAGCACCACTCTGTAATTTTTCCTCTCTTAAAAACCTAAATTCTGTCCCTAGTCCTTGTAGCTCAACCAAGTCATTGTCATTCAACTTCCAATCACTGTCATTGTGTACCTTCAACCTTAGCACATTTCCTAGTAATTCCAAAACCAATTTAGATAAGAGAAATCCTTAGGACCGGTCCGGCTGCTATTAGCCAAATAACAGCCTACCAATCACAGAGTAAAACCCAAGACTTCCACCACACTTATCCTAAACCAAAACTATATCAGAAAATGAGAAGCTTTTCTTCGCGATTTTAGTCCCTTACCTCTTGCACCCCTTTGAAGCTGATTTCAGCCCCACGAATCGCACCCGAAGGAATCTCGCTCAACCCATTGAACAACGTTAGTGTCAGAATCTCCTTATCGAAGTACTTTTCGTCACGTCTCAGCCCCCTCTCACCCCCTCGAAGCTCAACCCTTGATTTGTAATCCCTTCGTTGCTCAATCCATCGAACAACGTCAGCGTCGGCCCTCAAAACCCCCCCTTCTTCATTGTATCTCCTTATCGAAGCCCTTTTCACCGCGTCTTAGACTCCTCGCACCCCTCTAGAAGCTCAGCCCCTTTCACACCGACAATAAAGAGCAGCCCCTCGAAGACGTAGCCATTTCTGGTATGCGCTTTGACTAACCAGCAATGAATAGTAACCCCTCCCCAAAGACCTAACAAACCCAAACTCTTGCTTTATTCATCAAGCTAGGCTTTCTTTATGCCATCCAACTTTAGAATTCCAAGCTCTTCTCTCCATGAAATTCTCCAATCAAAATCTCAGTTTCTTGTGCTTAATGGAATTCCTTTACACTTTTATTTGCTCTCTCTTGGGGTTGCCCAGCTAGCTCTAAGTCAGTCCTCTATTGGAGTGGTCAAGGTCCAAACTCCAAACCAAGTATAATAGAGAGGTCAACTACTCTAATAAATGTGGGGGCTTCTGCTTTTGGTACTGTGTTAAAGTAAAGGAATCAATGAATTTTTGCTTTCCCAACATCTTCCTTCCCCATCAAATTTTAACTTTTTAAGTTTAGATAGACAACCCCGCTCAGACCTTCTTGCTTTCACATCATGTGCGTGCTCTTTCATACCATCCATCATCCGCTATGGTTGCATACACGTAGCAATATTCTTAGTGGAGTGATGTGACATACATAGTTGTGTCTCTATAATTTTTCTTTTGAAAGTCGTTAGCGCACTTATTACCGAGGAAATTTTTTGAATTTCTCATCACTAACTAGCGATGGACTAAGTTACACACCAACAGTAAAAGATTTGCATTTGAACTCTCAACATCTATGTAATAGAGTGAATATAAGATAAATAATGATTACACATACAACCCTTTATAACCATTCATGTCTTCCTTGAAAATCAGCTTCCACCCACCACCTTTGTGACATTTAGTCAAACACATACCTGAGTGTCAGCCATGAAATCCATGTGGGCAATTGGTTGCATCAGCGTTGGACTTTCTGAGCTGCTTCGACATCTGACTAAGATTGGGGCTGTGCAAAGAGAGGTAGTGAGGAAGAGATAAGCAGAGAGGGGTAGTGCAAATGAGAAGGAAGAAAGGGGCAACGAGGAAGAGAGCGGCGGTGTGATTTGCAAATGGGCACTTTTTGAGTTGCGTCGGCGACAAACTGAGATGCTTGTGTTGGCGTCGAACTGAGAGCAGTGCAAAGAGAGGCAGCGAGGAAGAGAGGGGCGGTGCAAATGAGAAGGGAAAGGGCTAGCACATTCATACGACTCTTGATTCTCGATGGTGGAGTGTATTCAAATTACAGTATATTTTCTTACATGGCTTGAGTCGAATAGAAGGCTGCTTTTGTGCGATTTATAGCACGACCGCTAGGAAGCGATTCTGTTTAGATAAATCNCCCCCCCCCCCCCCCCCTCGGGGTTTTGAAATGAGGGGGATGGCCTGCAAATTCAGCTTCAAGTTCTAGTTTTTTCACAATCTTTGCATTAGAGGCAATTTCAAAAAAACAAATTATCTAGATTTTTGAAGGGATCGAAATCCAAGTCTAAGGATTAGCAATATTATATGTTGTTCCTTCAAATTAATGGTATGCACACCTTCACCTCTACAATTATAATCAGGTTTTTTGAATTTATTAAAAAGAATTATAAAGGTTTTTTTTGCATACAATTTTCCTATCTCCATATACGGCAAAATTGAAAGTCTATATCGTGAGCTATAAAAAGGCATTGAGTATTGATGGTGTCTAATTTTATGAAGATGTACATGGTCTAGCACGTTGAATTAAAGTCCAAGCTTGGGTAATGAAATTAAAAATTCGTATATAAAAGTAGTTTTACAATCTAACGGATCACATCAAGTTACAAAAGCATTTCTCAATTGAAATTTAAACCCAAGACAAAATTAATAATATAGAAATATCTTATCAACAAAAGCCAAACAAAACAAAACAAAATACCACACAATACCAATTAATTCGAAATTACAAGCAAAAGCACTCCCAACATAAAAATAAAATAAAAAATAAAAAACCAAAAACAAAATTGTTGAGGGAAAATTAGTTGATTGGCATATTCGTATTAAAACCTATGCAAAATTGTGTTGTAACTAGTGTTGATGCATTGTCACATGAAAAGAATTGAAGTGTGCTCAACAAGGCTCGAGCGGACCCAACTGGCGCTCGAGCAAACTCAGGCAGAGTGTACAACTCGACTCACCGCTCGACTCACCACTTGAGCGAACTTAGGCAAAGTGCACCATTCGACTCAGCACTTGAGCGAACTCAGGCAGAGTCCACCGCTCGATGTGCCGCTTGAGCGAAGTTCGGAAAGTTAACCTGCGCTTGACGCTCGCTCGATCCTTTGCTCGAGCCAATGTTCCAGAAACTCAAATCTCAGTATTTTAAGCGCCATGGATCAAAATGGCTATAAATAGAACATCTTGTTCTATTCTTGGGGTGGAGAAAATAGAGCAAAAAGCCTAGTTGCATCCAAGAGCCATTGAGAGATACTTCTCCCCACATTGTGAATATCTCTTGGACAATCACATCTCCACCACACCACACTCAAGATCAAACCTTTTCAAGTCCATTGAAGTGGATGTGTTTATTGGACGGAAGAGTCCGGAGCTGCTGTTGATGCAGAAATCGAGAGGTTCTGGTGGGAAGCTATAGAAAGGTCGGAGTTCCGGCACGACATGCTTGTAGAGTTCGAGTGGGTCACTTGTGAAGTTGCAAGCCAAGTTTAACATACTACAAAGATTTTGTGAGTGTCTCTAAGTTGGTTGTAACAAACTTTTTCTATAGTAGACTTTAGGTGGTGTCTGACACCCGGAGTGGTTTTAGAATTTGAAGACGTGCTTCAAATGAGTTTCCACTTCGTGAACAAAATCGTTATGTTGATTATTTGTGTTATTTGATGAATTGATTATTTGCTTGTTTGTTTCTAATTTTGTAAAGACCTTAAAAAATTGGATTACACCTATTCAGCCCCTCTAGGTGTAGGTTGTAGAAGACCTACTGTTTTTTCAATTGGTATCAGAGCGGGTTCACTCCGCTGGGATTCAGTTCCTGAGTGTGATCCTGCTGTAATGGTTTAAATAGATAAGTCTCAATCTCTCACAACGCCACTTTATTTTGATGGAAATAACTATGCTTATTGGAAAGTTCGAATCAGAGCATTCCTAAAGTCTGTAGATGAACGAGTGTGGGTTTCCATAACAAAATGATGGAGAGAGCCAGTTGCTATCATTGATGGAGTTCAAACTCCTAAAAGTGTGGAAAATTACTCTAGGGAATAAATAAATGAATGTGATTGGAATAACAAAGGACTGAATGCTATCTTCATGACTATATCCGAAGAGGAGTTCAAGCGAATTTCGATGTGTAAAAATTGAAAAGAGGCTTGGGACATTCTTGAGGTTACCCATGAAGGTACCAAGCCTGTGAAAAATTCTAAGCTTCAAATGCTAACTACGAGTTTCGAAGAACTGAAAATGAAGGATGATGAAACATTTGATGCCTTCTATGCCAAACTTAATGATGTTGTCAATTCTCATTTTAATTTAGGGGACAAAATTTCTGAGAACAGGATTGTGAGAAAAGTCCTCAGATCACTTCCTGAGAGGTTTCGCCGAAAAGTTACTGCTATTGAAGAAAGCAAAGATTTGGACATTATGAGAATTGAAGAATTGGTGGGCTCTCTACAAACATATGAACATACTCTTCCTATGGATAAGAACACAAGTACATAGCCCTAAATACCATTAGAGAGGAGTCAGAAGGGTCATCCGATGAGTCCGCTATGAGTGACAGAGAAATAGCATTCTATGCTAAGAATTTCAAAAAAATGTTGGTGGCTAGAAATAACAAGAACCAGAGGCCAGAGAAGAAAAAGTTTGAAAGATATAACAAAGGCTCTAGTTCAGGGAACAAGGAGAGAAGCACTGAGAAGTACACTAGAACAAGTAAAGACAAGGTTCAATCAAGGATACAGTGTCATGAATGTCATGGATTTGGACACATTCGTTTGGAATGTCCAAATTACAAAAAGGCAAAAGAAAGAGCTAAAATTGCTTCTCTAAGTGAGAATGAGACAGAGTCAAGTGACTCAGCAGAGAGCTCCTCTCCTAAAAGGAATCTAAACTACATGGCGTTCACTACCTCTGTTAGTGGGAAAGGTCAGTGCAATGAACAAGTATCTGATGATGGGAGCATATCCAGAAATGAATCTGGGTATGAAGATCAGTTGCAAGAAGTCTACGAGAAGTTGTACAAGAAATGTGTTAAATTGAAAAAACTCAACAAAGCGCATATTGAGGAGATAGACTTAAACAAAAGAGAAAATGAAAGACTTCAAGGCAAATTAAATGAAGTCAGTGTTCTAGCTGATGAGTTGCAAATGAAGAATGTCTCTCTGGAAGAAGAATTAAAAAATCAAGAAAGTGAGATGATTTTGCTGAAGGATAAATTGAAATCCTTGTCCAATGGAAAACAAAAGCTGGATGAAATCCTAAATTCAGGTAAGTCTCCCAGTGACAAGAGTGGGCTAGGATATGATAAAGAGAAATCTGATGTAGCCACTACTTCAAAAGTCTCAGATAAAAATGGGAGGAAAACCATGTTTGTTCGTGAATCAACTGCAAATGGGAATGGTGATCCGTATGACAAGGGTAAGAAATCCTCACATGTACAAATGGGTGTTTTATCTCACGAGAACTCAAGAGCACGGAATACAAGCCCTGTGTGCCACCACTGTGGTAAGATTGGCCATGTTGTTGTGGATTGTTTCAAATTGAAGAGATACGCTGTGTATGATCACACACCCTCCCAAAGTAGAAGTGTGTACTCTTCAAAAATGGGTAAAAATCTCATAATTGCTCCTAAGTATGCTTCATCTTTCAGGGCACAAAGAGATCGCAAAGAGAACTATATGTGCCATCATTGTGGTAAGGCCAGTCACATTTGACCAAACTGTTATGAGCTTAGGAGAAATTTCATGAGAAATGGAAATAGCGAATCAAGGAGAAGGCAATTGAATCTATGGAGTCAAGTCAGGGTATTAACTAGACAAAATGAGATGCTCAATGTCAAGATAGACCAACTGTCTACTAGCAAAAGGGGAAGCTCTCCAAAAGTTAGACACATGTGGATCAGAAATGAAGAAAGATACACATGCCATGTGGCACACATTGCTCTAAAGACAAGAGGCACCTATATGTGATACCTTGATAGCGGATGCTCTCGTCACATGTCATGTGATAGAGTCTATTTAAAACAGTTGAAGAATACAAGTGTGGGACAGTAATATTTGGGGATGGTGGAAAAGCTGATATAATTAGGAGGGGTGAAATTGAAATACCTGGACTGCCTGTCTTGAGAGAAGTTCTATTTGTTGATGGATTAAAGGCAAATCTCCTCAGTATAAGCCAAATGTGTGATAATGGTGCTGAAGTTCGGTTTTCAAAAGAAATGTGCATTGTTTATGACATTAATGGAAATTGCATGATGCAGGGAACGAGGATATCTGATAATTGTTATGGCATCGCCCCTAGACCTCAATATAGTTGCAATAGTGCTAGGAGTGAGGCTACCAACCTTTGGCATCAAAGACTTGGACATGTGAATCACAAAAATCTGTCCAAGATTGCCAAGAAAGAGATGGTGATAGGATTGCCCGAGTTGGGCAAAGTTGAGACTCCTGTGTGTGGGTCATGTCAATTGGGAAAACAAGTTAGAGCAACTCACAAGAACACCACGGCTATTCTGACTGAACGACCCTTAGAGTTGTTGCATATTGATCTTATGGGACCCTCTAGAACTAAGAGCCTGGGAGGGAAGAAATACATACTGGTAATGGTAGATGATTTCACCAGATACTCCTAGGTAGAATTTCTGAGAGAAAAAGGTGAAGCTCCCAACGTGATTAGAACCTTGTGCAAGAAACTTCAGAATGAGCAAGGGAAAGCAATAATCAGAATTAAAAGTGATCATGGAAGACAATTTGAAAATTCAAATCTTGAGAGCTTCTGTGATGAAGAAGGTATTAGTTAATAATTTTCTGCTCCTATTAGTTCACAACAAAATGGAATGGTTGAAAGGAAGAATAGAGTTATTCAAGAAATGGCACGAGTCATGATACACAGCAAAAATGTACCTACTCACTTCTAGGGAGAAGCTGTGAACACAATATGTCATATTGTGAATAGAGTCTATCCACGACCAAGCACCTCCAAAACACCTTATGAGCTGTGGAAAGGAAAGAAACCGAATGTAAAATACTTCAGAGTGTTCGGAAGTAAATGCTACATTTTGAGAGATAGGGAAAACTTGGCTAAGTTTGACACTAAGAGCGATGAGGGAATATTTCTTGGATATTCCAGAAATAGTCGTGCTTACAGAAGCTATAATCTACGCACCCAAATTGTGATGGAGTCCATAAATGTGGTGGTGAATGATGCTCCTGGAGAGGAATTGAACAAGGAAAAGCCAACTCACTCACCAAGTGAAACTGGACAAGGAGATTATAGTACTCTGAATGCGAACGTAGAGACCTCACAAAATGAAAATGTGAGTAACCAAAAGGAGCCATTTGTCAAGAGTGAAGTTAAATCATCCTCAGGATAATATCATAGGACATATAGATGAAGGAATGAGGCTAAGGAGGAAAGTAATAAACCAATTGGCTCACTCAAGCTACATCTCACAAATTGAACAAAAAAGAGTTGAAGAAGCTTTAAATGACGAAAATTGGTTGACTGCTATGCATGAGGAAATAAATCAATTTGTGAGAAACAATGTGTGGTATTTGGTATCAAGACCAGAGAATCATAATGTGGTGGGTACTAAGTGGATCTTTAAGAATAAGTCAGATGAAAATGGTACAATAGTGCGAAACAAAGCAAGATTAATTGCTCAAGGATATGTCCAGATAGAAGGAATAGACTTTGATGAGACATTTGCACCGGTTGCCAGACTTGAATCAATCTGGATATTGTTAAGCATTGCTTGCCACATGTGTTTCAAGCTGTATCAAATGGATGTCAAGAGTGCCTTTCTGAATAGAATCTTTCAAGAAGAAGTGTATGTTGAACAACCAAAGGGCTTCAATGATCCAAAATGTCCTAATCATGTCTATAGGTTGAAGAAAGCTTTATATGGTCTGAAACAAGCTCCTAGAGCTTGGTATGAGAGGCTCACCTCATATCTAGAAGATCACAAGTTTTTAAGAGGAAGTGTTGATAGGACACTGTTCATCAAAAAAGTTGGGGAAGATATAACAGTTGCTCAAATCTATGTGGATGATATTGTGTTTGGATCATCTATTGACGCTCTGGCTCTTGAGTTTACCGAAGAAATGAAAAATGAATTTGAAATGAGCATAGTAGGTGAACTAACATTTTTCTTAGGACTCTAGGTGAAACAGTTAGATAATGGGTTGTTCATATCTCAGTCCAAATATGCAAAGGATTTGATCAAAAATTTTGGATTAGATGGGAAAAGCCATGCTACAACCCCCATGAGCACGAGCGTTCAGCTTAGCACTGATGGGTTAGACAACAATGTTGAGCAATCCTTGTATAGAAGCATGATTGGGAGTCTATTGTATCTCACTACAAGTAGACCTGACATTGCTTTTAGTGTAGGGGTTTGTGCTAGATTTCAAGCCAGTCCCAAAGAATCTCATTTGGTAGCTGTAAAACGCATACTTTGCTATGTGAATGAGATGGTCAATTATGGATCTGGTATTCTAGAGACTCCAATACTGAGCTTGAAGGCTATTCTGATGCTGATTGGGCAGGTAATGCTGATGATAGGAAAAGCACTTCTGGTGGGTGTTTCTATGTTGAAACGAACCTTGTTGCCTGGATGAGCAAAAAGCAAAACTTCATTTCCTTGTCCACAGTTGAGGCTGAGTACATTGCTGTTGGGAGTTGTTGCACACAATTGTTGTGAATGAAGCAAATGCTGTGTGACTATGGTGTTACTCAAGGTGTGATGAGCATTTATTGTGACAATATCAGTGCCATAAATATTTCAAGAAATCATGTCCAACACTTTAGGACCAAGCACATTGACATTAGACATCACCTCATTCGGGAACTTGTAGAAACACATGCTGTGGCTCTTGAGTACATTCCCACCGAACACCAACTAGCCGACCTTTTTACCAAACCCCTAGATGGACTTCACTTTGAACTACTTAGAAAGGCTATTGGTATTTGTGCATTGGCCTGAAGGCTGGAACATGCATTACATGCATCACATTCATTACATGCATTTTTGTTTCTTTGTCTGTTTTGTTTATTTTCCCTCTCTTTCTATTCTCTTTTCTTAAAGTTTTTATATCTGTTAGTTATGGATAGCATGCACATATGTATGATAAAAAGTGTCAGTGATGTCAATTCTGAAAATTTCTGGTACTTGACTTGAAAATTGTATCATGTACATTTATAAGTTACAAAGGTTTTAAAACATGTGTACTATTTGTAATTTGTGATCTGTATCACACACTACATTTCTAGCTTAATCAATTATTGTTTTGCTACCTGTGAGTTCTTGGGGAGGCAATCAAATGTGTAAGGGCGCTCTACGTGTATACAGAATTGACCACGGGCTAGATGACCTCATGATTTTATATCAAAATTCCTTTTGTGAAAATTCCCTATCTATACAGAGTAAGAAAAGAAAAAGAGAAGAAGAAAAAGGGAAGAAAAGGAAGAAGAAAAAGAAAAAGGGGAAGAAAATGATGAAGAAAAAGAAAAAAGGGTTCTTATTACTCAATAGGCCAATACTAATACAAGAATTCAAACAGAAATAATTAGGTCCTAGCAGCATTAGGTTTGACTTTCTGTATCGTGGAAAGGCTTCCCAAGCACTTATAGTTTCATGTTTCAATCCAACCCCACTCACAATTTTTAGTTGAAACTTCTTGATTGAGAGGGATTCACAAAACACGCATGTTCATTTTACTTATGATACTATGTCTTTACTATTTGCGTAAATTGGGATAATATGATGCTCTTTTACATTTGATGTGATTTTTAAGCTTGAAAATTGACTTCATTAACTCTTGTATCGTTTTTTTTTTAAAGAAAAGCCATCTGAGAATTCTGTGCAATTCCGCTTGAGCGAAACTAACTTCCGCTCGAGCGAAGTCGTATTTAAAATGGCCCGCGTTCACTTTACTTCCTCAGATCAGTTTATTTTCATTTCTCTCTCTCTCCCTTGTGCCGTTTCACTTGCCTTCTCCGTGCCATCTCTTCTCTCCTTCTTTTCCTGTGTTTTTCACTTGATCTCTCTCAAGAATTCTCATCCTAATCACGGTAAGCATCTCCTTTTGTATTTATTTTCCATTTATTTCTAATCCCATTGCATTTTCATGGTAAGCATCTCATTTTTGGGTTTGGGGATTTTGTTTTTGATTTCGAAATGGATTTTGAAATGTTAAGGTTGTTTGTTGGTTTGTGTAATGGGTGTAGAAATGATTCTCACCCTTGTATTTAGGACGTTCATGGAACTCCCAAGGAGTTTTTAAACTTGTTTTTGCTTGGATGCACTCCAAGTGTTCGGTGAAATGCCCCTATGACTTTTGGTTTTTATTTTTCATAATGTTTTGGCATAGCTTTGTTCTTATGCTCATTACACATTATTCCTAGTGATGGGATAAGGTTTTGGCGTGAATTTTAATTATGTTTGTAGATGGTTTGCATATGGGAGAGCCAATGAGACTTTCTTTGGTCTCAACATCCAACTTTGGGTTATTTGCACTTGAAGTGGGTCTCTTAAATTGGTTTTGAGCATTTTGCTTAAATGGGTTTCTTAAACCTAAGTTTAGCCAAGGGGTTTCTAAAACTTAAGTTTGAGCATTTGCATTGGATCAAACATTGGATCATGCATTAAGCACTTGCATTTTAGACATGCATTTCACAATAGCTTTAGCCTTGTCTAATGGTTTCTAATTGTGTCAACAGCCATAGTCATGTCTTGTCGTGTCCGTTCACACCAAAATCCTCCTGCCCCCGCTTAAGGACTTTTTCATAATGCTAGGGTTCAAAAGCTTTACTCTCATAATTTTTCTAATTGCTCCCCCATTGTCGAGCGTGAAGTCACTCTAGGTGAACTAAATGAGACTATTATTCCTTGCATTTTTTAGTCTCGCCAGCGGCAGGTGTTAATCACTAGTCTTCCCACTCCGTATGTGGAGTTGGTTAGGGAGTTTTACTCCAACATTCATGCCATATCTACTGATGACTCTTTTGAGGTGAGTCTCCGGAACATCTCATTCCGGGTGACTCCAGGCATGTTAGCGGATCTGTTAAATGCCCCGCGTGTGTTATATCCTGAGTATCCATATACACGCATATCTCCTCCTAGTCCGCCTGATATTGCTGAATGTCTAATTGGTCATATTTCTGCTTAGAATGGTAAGTTACCACTTGCGACGGTGAGATTTCCACTGAATATCTCATTCTTAGTAGGATAGTCCTGACAAATTTGTATCCTACTGGCCATCAAAGTGATGTGAGTTTTGACCGCGCCACTTTTTTATATGCTCTGATTAATGGTGTCACCATTGGTCTTGGGAGCCTTATATGCCGAGTCATTCTTGAGGCTTTTCAATCCCCCAAAGTATGGACTGGATTACCCTTTGCTAGCCTCATCACTCGTTTGGCCATTTCCCAGTCAGTTGCATTACTTCCCAATGAGCTTAGAATTCCTCTCAAGGCTCCCATTGGTCAGAGGACGATGCAGCTGAGTCGTGCTCACACCACCCCGCAACCACTGATAGTTGAGCACCCACCTGCACCCTCCTCACAGCTATCCAGCTCACAGCCTTCTACATCGGCATCGGCATTGGCACAGGCACCAGCACCAGCACCAGCACCTGGTACGACCGAGCCCAGCCTTCAGCAGGTCCTTGAGTACCTTGCCCGACTTGATGCCCGATTTGCTAGCCTCGATGCTAAGGTTGATAACTTGCAGCAACTTGTTACTCAGCGCTTCAACGATATTGAGGAGCGTCTCGATGAGGATGATAAAGGTGGCAGTCAGATTGATGATTGAGACCCTTGGCCCTTTGCGACAAAAAGGGGGAGTAGCATAGAGACAGAGGGAGTGGTATAGAGGCAGGGGGAGGAAATGTTAATGTTAGAAGCATTGGTTTTTGAAGCACATTTTTTGTTGAGCAGCAGCTTTTATTTTCGTATTACATGTTTTATTTGTAGAAGTGCAGCTTCTGTTTATCACATGCTGCTTGTGCTGCTGTTATTTGACTAACTGATTTCAATGTCTGATTAATTGCATTAATGAAATGTTTTTTCTTGATTTTCGAGCAAACATTGATTAGATATATTTCTTGCATATTTGTGTTGGCACGTTTAATCGTTTGTTAAGTATATGCAGAAATATCTCAATGTGTTCATGAATCTGGGGATCCAGTATGGGGTGTGCTATGATTAGGTCCTATGTAATAGGTTAGAGGTTTTGTCACAGAAATACCAAAGGGGGAGATTGTTGAGGGAAAATGAGTTGATTGGCATATTCATGTGAAAACTTAAGTAAAATTGTGTTGTAACTAGTGTTGATGCATTGTCACATGAAAAGAATTGAAGTGTGCTCAACACGGCTCGAGTGGACCCAACTGGCGCTCGAGCGAACTCAAGCAGAGTGCACAGCTCGACTCACCGCTCCAACAAACTCAGACAGAGTGCACTGCTTGACTCACCGCTTGACTTAGTGCTCGAGCGAACTCAGGCAGAGTCCACCGCTCGATGGCCACTCAATGTGCCGCTCGAGCGAAGTTCTGAAAGTTAACCTGCGCTCGACGCTCGCTCGATCATTCACTCGAGCCAATGTTCCAGAAACTCAAATCTCAGTGTTTTAAACGCCGTGGATCAAAGGCCCTATAAATAGAACATCTTGTTCTATTCTTGGGGTGGAAAAAATAGAGCAAAAACCCTAATTGCTTCCAAGAGCCATTGAGAGATACTTCTCCCCACATTGTGAATCTCTCTTGGACAATTACATCTCCACCACACCACACTCAAGATCAAACTTTTTCAAGTCCATTGAAGTGAATGTGTTTATTGGCCGGAAGAGTCCGGAGCTGCTGTTGATGCAGAGATCGAGAGGTTCTCGTGGGAAGATATAGAAAGGTCGGAGTTCTGGCACTACATGCTTGTAGAGTTCGAGTGGGTCACTTGTGAAGTTGCAAGCCAAGTTTAGCATACTACAAAGGTTTTATGAGTGTCTCTAAGTTGGTTGTAACAAACTTTTTCTATAGTGGATTTTAGGTGGTATCTTACACCAGGAGTGGTTTTAGAATTTGAAGACGTTCTTCAAATGGGTTTCCACTTCATGAACAAAATCGTTGTGTTGATTATTTGTGTTATTTGATGAATTAATTACTTGCTTGTTTGTTTCTAATTTTGTAAAGACCTTAAAAAATTGGATTACACTTATCCCCTCTAGGTGTAGGTTGTAGAAAAACCACTGTTTTTTCAAAAAGAAAACAAGCTGGTTTACACATTATGGAAAGAGCATTAGAATCAGCAGTGCAGCAACTGATTCATATATGCTTGACATTTACGCCAAACATACACTCACAAACACATGCACCTAGCTAGTTCAAATACAGACAATAACTAGTCTGAATCAAGGGAAGATAGATGCAAGGAACTCCTCATCCTCCATGAAAATCTGCATGTTCTTGGACTTCGTTACAAACCCTACTGCTTCTTCATTATATTAAAAAATTACCAAAACTTCGAAAGCCAGCAGTAATTGTTGGAATATAGAAAACCATATAGAGAAATTAGAATTAAAATCTCTAGCAGCCAAACAGAAAGCTTCATCTACTGATTGTAAATAAACAGTTAAGTTAGTTAAGTTTGTTACAGATATGATTGGGTAAATGAAGTGTATAAATAGGCCCTTTGTACAGTCTTTTATCTTCACGAAAGTAAATGAGAAATGCATACAAGTCTTCATTCAGAATCCTCTGTTTCATTATAGAATTTTACATGGTATCAGCAGAGTAAAGAAAAGTCTTCCGCAATCTTTCTTACGTTCTTGAATTTTTTTTTCTCTCTTGTTTCTTGCTTCTATGGCCTCTGAAATACCTTCTGAAAATTCTTCTGAGAGAGCTTCTATAGGTAAACCTTCTATGCCGAATCCTTGTGTTGATTCCTCGAGCTAGTACTATCTTCATCCTTCTGACAATCCAGGAGCACTTCTTGTGTCTGAAATCTTCACAGGTGAGAACTATATTGCATGGAGTCGATCGATTTCAATTGCACTCACTGTCAAGAATAAAATCTCCTTCATTGATGGAACTCTACTTCAACCTAGACTTGATACTGATCCTAGACTTCGTATTGCCTGGCTAAGAGCAAATAATCTGGTACTATCATGGTTGATGAACTCAATTTCCAAAGAAATTCGTGGCAGCCTTCTTTATTTTACAACTACTTTGGATATTTGGGAAGAACTAAAAATAAGATATCTCATAAGTGATGGCTCGATTGTTTTCTCTCTAGAAAAATCCCTCAGTTCTATTTCTCAAGGTTCTAAAACTGTTACTGAGTACTTCAGTGAATTTAAAGCCTTATGGGATGAATATATCAGCTATCGACCTATTCCAAGTTGTAAATGTGGAAATCTTGGTAGGTGCACATGCAACATTCTCAAGAATCTCACAAATCGACAACAATCCGATTATGTGATCAAATTCTTGGTTGGATTGCATGATTCATATTCAGCCATCAGAAGCCAATTACTTCTTCAATCTCCTATACCATCAATGAGCAAAGTATTTTCTTTGTTACTCCAAGAAGAAAGTCAAAGATCTCTGTCTAACAGTATTGGAATTTCCCTGGATTCTCATGCTATGGTTGCTGCTCAACCACAAAGACAACCATCTACTGGTGCTAGATACACGAAGCAGAAAGGAAAAACAGATTTGGTATGTTCTCATTGTGGCTATTCTGGCCATCTTGTAGACAAATGTTTTCAACTCATTGGATATCCCCCTGGATGGAAATACCCTAAAGGAAAAAGATCTCTCAATATGCAATCTGGAAATCCATCATATGCACAACCCATTGCAAAAAATGTATCTTCATTGGAACAAAATTCAAGTATTCCCAATATGATGTTTTCTCAAGAGCAAATCAAAAATCTGCTTACCCTAGCAAATAGCCTATCCACATCCAATATTAATACTGATTCCACAGCTAACGTTGTCTCTACTTTAGGTATATCCTCTTCTTGCAATATTGTTTCTGTTTCAAAGAATTCATACACTTGGATTCTTGACACAGGAGCAACAGATCATATGATCTGTTCTCCCCATTTTTTCGATTCCAAAAGCTTACTTAGCAAACCTTCTAAAGTCCATTTACCAAATGGACAATCTGTTCCTATCATTTTCACTGGTAATGTCAAACTTTCTCCTGACATAACTCTCCAAAATGCATTGTTTGTTCCTTCTTTCAATATTAATCTGATTTCTGCTTCAAGATTGACTAAAGATAATTCTATTGGATTGTTCTTCATTCAATCCAAATGCATTTTGCAGGATTTGAGCAAATGGAGGATGATTGGGCTTGCTGAAGTCAAATCTAGTTTATACCACTTATCTTTTCCTGTTTTAAACAAGAGTGAAATGCCTAATCTGCTTGGTTCTTCTACTGCCTTAGTTCAGTCCTGTACTATCACTCCTCATATATGGCATCTTCGATTAGGGCATGTTCCATCTGCAAGATTACAAATAATTAGTAACCTTGATACTTCTGTAAAAGTTTCACAAAATCATGTATGTGAAATATGCCCTCTAGCTAAACAAAAGAAGCTTCCGTATCTTGTATCAAACAGTCAATCAAATAAAATGTTCCAGTTAGTTTATATTGACATCTGGGGTCCCTTCTCTACAGTTTCTTATTCTGGATATAGCTATTTTCTTACAATCATAGATGACTATAGTCGTTTTACTTGGCTATATCTCATGAAAGCAAAATCTGATACAAGATCCATTCTTACCAGCTTCATCAAATATGCTCAAACTTAATTCAACACAAATATCCAAACTCTTCGAACAGACAATGGTCAGGAGTTTAACATGCCTCTTTTTTATCAAGAGCATGGAATAATACATCAATTATCATGTGTTGAATCTCCACAGCAAAATGGTAGGGTTGAAAGAAAGCATCAACACCTACTAAATGTTGCTAGAGCCCTTCTGTTTCAGAGCAATTTACCTCTATCTTACTTGACAGATTGTGTTCTTGCAGCTACCCATCTTATCAATCGTACTCCTTCTTCAATCTTAAATAACCAGTCACCATACTATCTCTTATTTCACAAACAACCAGATTACAGGCACCTCAAAGTATTCGGCTGTTTGTGTTTTGCAAGCACACTTAAAAACAATCGAGGGAAGTTTTCACCTAAAGCTTCAAAATGCATCTTTCTTGGTTATCCACCAAATGTAAAAGGATACAAAGTGCTTGATATACTCACTCTCAAAATCTCCATATCCAGAAATGTCATATTTCATGAATCCATCTTCCCATCCATTCCTAATTCTATCCACATCCCTTTTGTCTTCCCTAATTTTCCTCAAATATATGACTGTCCTAGCACAAAAAATTCCCATTTATCTTCTACAGAAAACTCTTCTTTACCTTCTACAGAAATTTCTGTTTCATTACCATCTTCTAGTCCATCACCTACAAATCTAAGAAGGTCTGAAAGAATTAGGCATTCTCCTCACTATTTGCAGAACTATTATTGTGGTAATTTGACTCAAAGATCTTCAGCAGTCCATGAACCTCCTAGCTGTCCTTCTTTAGGTAAACCTTACTCAATTCTATCTTTCATTTCTGATTCTAAACTTTCCAACAATCACAAAGCTTTTGTTCATGCTGTCTCCTCTATATCTGAACCTAGAGCTTTCAAACAAGCCATTTCACAACCTCAATGGCAACAAGCCATGGTAGATGAGATTAAAGCCCTTGAAACTAATAAAACTTGGGAACTTGCAATTTTGCCTCCTAACAAAACAGCAATAGGTTGCAAATGGGTTTATCGCATAAAATTTAAAGCTAATGGCACATTGGATAGATATAAAGCAAGATTGGTGGCAAAGAACTACACTCAACAAGAGGGACTTGATTTCTTTGACACTTTTTCATGTATTGCCAGAATGACAACAGTGAGAATTTTACTAGCTGTAGCCGCATCAAATAATTGGTATTTACATCAACTTGATGTAAATAATGCTTTCTTGCATAGAGACTTAAATGAAGAAGTATATATGCAGCTACCACCTGGCTTCTCTACACCTAATGACCCTCGAGTATGCAAACTCAAAAAGAGTTTATATGGCCTAAAGCAGACCTCAAGGCAGTGGTTCTCAAAACTGTCCTCTTCATTACTTCAATTTGGTTTCACTCAAGGAAAGTCAGATTCATCTCTTTTTATCAAGCAAACTGAAAATAATTTCATTGCTCTATTGATTTATGTGGATGATGTTATTGTTGCTTCCACCAATTTAGAGCTCATATCTACTGTGAAGGATTTTCTGCATAAAACTTTCACAGTAAAAGACTTGGGAGAATTGAAGTATTTTTTGGGGATTGAGGTAGCTAGGTCAACCAAAGGCATCACTTTATGTCAAAGAAAGTATGCCCTTGATATTCTACAAGATAGTGGTTTTTCTGGATGCAAACCAGCTGCTTTTCCTATGGAATCAACCTTAAAACTGACTGCCAATGACTCATCAGACCCTCTCTCTGATCCAGCATCTTATAGAAGACTAATGGGTCGATTGTTGTATCTAACAATTACTAGGCCTGATCTTGCTTATTCAGTATAGGCATTGAGTCAATTTATGGCCAATCCTAGCAACTTACACCTCAAGGCAGCAGAGAGAGTTCTCAGGTACATCAAGGCAACACCAGGCCAAGGAATTTTCTTATCTGCCAAGTCTCCATTGCATCTAAAGGCTTACAGCGACAGTGATTGGGGTGGCTACATTGATACAAGAAGGAGTGTCACTGGCTTTGCAATATTTCTAGGAGACTCTCTCATCTCTTGGAAATCAAAGAAACAACCCACAATCAGCAGGTCATCTGCAGAGTCTGAGTATCAAGCATTAGCATCAACTACTTGTGAACTTCAATGGTTAAAATACCTGCTGTCTGATTTAAACATTGAACACACTCAAGCTGCATTGCTATACACAGACAGTAAACCTGCCTCTGAGATTGCATCAAACCCAGTACACCGCGAGAGGACAAAGCATATCTAATTGGACTGCCAATTAGTTCGAGAAAAGCTGCAGGAAGGACTTATCAAGATCATCCATGTTCCTTCTAGATTTCAAATAGCAGATATATTAACTAAGCCTCTCGATTCTCTCAACTTTCATCACCTTGTTCACAAGATGGGAATGATCAATATACATTCTCATCTTGAGGGGGGTGTTGGAATATAGAAAACCAGATAGAGAAAATAGAATTAAAATCTCTAGCAGCCAAACAGAAAGCTAAGCTTCATCTACTGATTGTAAATAAACAGTTAAGTTAGTTAAGTTTGTTACAGATATGATTGGGTAAATGAAGTGTATAAATAGGCCCTTTGTACAGTCTTTTATCTCCACGAAAGTAAATGATAAATGCATACAAGTCTTCATTCAGAATCTTCTGTTTCATTATAGAATTTTACAGTAATCAAGAACAGAGGGATTCATTTTAACTTTGAAAGCCCTTGAGAAAAAAAAGAGTAGCTTCTGATCATAGTATTTTTCCAAAACATGCAGCCGGCGACTAAAGTGATCATCCTTGTCATACAAAACACACTCTCCAGGGCTGACCCACTTTCCATTCTCAGCTCCATCTGGGATCCAAATCCTTTTGGCTGCTTCAGTGTCCGGCTCCCAATTAAATTCACTCAAGTATTTATAAATTCGAACTATAGTGAGATATTCATGATGGAAATCAAGGTGCCTGGCAATCAAGGGGCATCCTTTCTTTACATCCACGGTAACATGAATAGCATTAAGCTCTTTTTTGTATGATCTAATGTTAGAACCATAAAAACCTTCATCAAGAAAAGGTCCATCCGTATGCTTCAAATGAGATCCCCACGTAGAATCGAACAAGCAGCACTGATCTGGAGGCCTATAACCATCATTCGTCTTCAACCATTTTTGAGAGATTCTTCTACAGAAAGTGTCTGGAAATTTGTAACTCCCTGCATGATTATGCAATAAAATGCGGATGCATTCCAGGATGGCAACCACATTTGCAGGAGTTATGATGGAAGGGTCCTGGGGGAAAGAAAGACCATCAGCAATAAACTTTACACCATCTTTGAATTCAGTGACAACCCCTATACTTTTCAGCTCTTTCTTGTATTCGTGAATGTCCTTGTCATAATAATTGCCACTATCGTCTATGAAAGGGAGCAGAGTAATTGGGGCAATTGATTGCCAATCTGGACCATACAAAATGCAATTGCTTGGAGATCTGAGACCACCAAAGCAAGTTCGCAGCCACTTCATTTCACGAACGTATTTCCTAAGATCTGGAGGAAACTTATATGGAGTATCCTTTAGCAGTCTGTAACATGACAAAAAGGACAAAACATTTTCTTTTGTCATGGAAGTCGCTTGCTGCTTGAAACTCTGGGCAAGTACTTTGGCTGCCTCCTCAAAATCCACCTTTACGCCTAGTTGCCGCAACTCGTTTCTGTACGAGAAGATGCTGCCTCCATAGAAATCATGATCAATGAGTGGGAAACCGTTGAAAACGTGTAGAATGCAAGCCCACCGAGAGTCAAATAAGAAACATTCTCCTGGAGACTTGTAACCAATATTTGTCTTGAAGCATTTCACACCACTCAATGTCGCGATGAGTTTGTTGCATTGATCTCCTGAACGACGCATACATTCCAGTATGAATATAACAGCCTCTGTTGCCAGAGAAGACAAGGATGAAGGTGATTTTAAGTTGTCTATAACAAGCTTGTAACTTCTTCTGAAGCCAATTAACACACCAAGGGTCCTGAGTTCCTCTTTAAAAGAAAAGATTTCATCCCCAAAGTAACCTGTATCGATGAAGGGGAGGTTACTGACTTGAGATGCACCTTTCCATTTATGCTCAATCAAAACAGATCCAACTGGAGACATGTCACCTCTGGATGTCCTCAACCATCTTCTTTCTTTGATAGTACTGATGAATTCTTCCTGTGCAAGATAATTGGCCCTCAAAGACCTGATGAAATTCAAAACAGAGAGCACCTGGCTTTTAGTTAAAGTGGAGGAATCAGCAAGAGACTCGAGATGCTTCCCAATAAATGCACATGCTTCTCCATACTCAAACATGACGCCCATTGTCTTTAGCTCCTCCTTATATTTATTTATTTGATCACCATAGAAACTTTGATCAATCAATGGAATATCAACAAGCACTGATTCGTTCTGCAAAATGATTCCCAGTGAAGAAGTAAGCATGAATGACCGAGATGGTGGCCTGTAACCCGAGCAACCATTGGTAGTAATCTTCAGCCAGCTACCTTCCTTTATGCTCGCCAAGAATTTATCTGGAATTTGAGTTCTCCTACATTTCAGGTTTTGAATCCAATCCAAAAGCAAGAACGCATTTTGTTTGGTGAGAGGTGCAGAAACTGCAGGAATTGCTACATTGGGAGGAGCTATATGAGGGATATCAGAAGTAGCAACATGAGTTCTAAGGAACTCCATGAGCTGTTCTCCAGAACAAGATGCACCTGCAAAAGAACCAGGGCGCAAGTATTCTTCTCCTAACTCAACATAGCTTTCATCTCTCCATGGATTTGAACCAATCAATCCCGCCCATTTACTTCGGTTGGCAGGGACCAGTACCCCTTTCCTCTGTCTGATTAGTTTCCCATATTTATTTACGAGGGGCATAATACCACATAAATCATCTATTTGAGCTTTTGACAGATGACTTTTTGAGAAAGAGTGATATAAGAAGTGAACAAAGGCAATGGAGAGCTTACAGTCATTATTGATACAGTCATTAAGGTGAATTGCATAGTCATATACATTCACAGCACCAACCTTGACATGTTCTCGAAGCCATTGTTGTAAAGTCATTGTCTTAGGAAAGAATCGGATAGCTGCTTGTGTGCTTTTTGGCATGAAAAAAAGACCCGCAACACAATGGAATTCCCAGTTCCATTTAATTAGCCATGAAGAATGAGGAGAATACCTGGATACGGACACCACCTTATAAGAGTTTCTGCATTCATCTATGCTGCACAAAGATACATTCCCATCAACACCCAAATATTTTATGAGTGGTATGTTTTTCATCTTGGTGCTGTCAAATTTTGACTTCCAATTCTCGGCAACAAATAGTAAAATCTCCAAATACACGTCCTCGGTGACCCCTGCAACAAGGTTAGAACTCTGGAGGCACTTGGCATACCATTCATTCTTGACTGGTTGTACTCCTAAGAATCTCAATATGTTATCATACTCCTCTTTATCAAATGAAGAACACAGTATATACTTACCATGGGATGAGAGATTAAGCAAGCTCATCCCTTGCTTCCCTGCTTTTTCCAAAATGTTCCGAAAATCAGGCATAAGCCTACCGACTTCGCATGGTTTATGAAAGAGCTTCTGCTGCGTATACGACTCACTTGGGACAATATTTTCTTTAACAAGCTTTTCCTTGATTGAATTCCTCACTTTGTTCAACTCTTGATAAGAAGAGCTGTTGACAGGAATGAACCTGAACATGGGAGCCAAACTTGATGGTGGAACATTCTGATCAGAAGTTCGAACTAGGGACACAAAAGCATCGTTAAAAGCGGAGGAAACACAGTCAAGAATCCCTTGGTTCCACTTACTGTCCAAGAGAATTGTTTCCCTTGATGATGCAAGAAGAAAATCTGCTTGAATTATAAAGGGAAAGTTAGTAACGATCTCTGTGGGAAGAAATGCATAGATCCCTGGTGAACTCGTCCCTCTGTTGAGACGCTCTCCAAAGGGAAAAGCCAACGTAATAACTAACTCTTCTACTTCCATTCTTTTTTCCACTCTGTTCTCATGTCTTACAGGGAACTTTTGCTTCCACATATAGTAGCTACATTCTGCATCAGACCCATTATTCTTTCTCTTAGCGGAGAGATGGAGTGTGGAGGACTCAGCATCAATGTTCTTCCTCATCACAAAGTTAGTCTCGCTCTTAATAGCAATTGCACTAACGGTATTGAGCTTAGGATTCTTATTGTGTTTCCTGACTGAGAGCCGCTTCAGCTTTGTTAGGAATAAAAGAACTTCAGGATGAACGCTTGAGAGCTGCTGCCTCACAGTTCTGACCTTATCAGGCTTCAAAGGTAAGACAATTGTTGTTGTAGGAAGAGATTTTTTGGAACCATATATTTGTTGTATATCAGAAAGTCTTGGGTTCTCCTCCACCCATTCTGGAACTATGTACCCAAGGTTGCAATGTGGGCAAGGCTCTTCGTTGAATCGTATCTGATACCCATTGCTAAATATGTAGGGCTGAGCAGTAATGAGAAATACACTTTTGAACCCAATTCCTGCATTTTTAACCATATGGCAATTTAATTAGAGATAAAAGAACATATATATCCTTCCCATTCTCACAGATCAGCCAAAAAAGAAAAGAAAGGAAAATACATGAGATGGCTTATCATAATTAATTCATAGTAATCGAGGTTTATATCTTATATATGATGGCAGAGATCAAGTGAGAGAGAGAGAGAGAGAACTGTAAAGGAATAAGCTTGTAATTTCTAGAAGTTACACTCTAATACTTTTCAAAGGAATAAGCTAATTTCAAGCAACTATTGTAATCACTTTCATATGACGTACAACTTTCAAGGAGATGTTGCTAATTACTTTCCAAACATATTAAACTTTCATGTAAGCATTTATGATCAGTTAAAAAAAAATATATGTAAAAGTTTATGCTTTTGTGCATCAAAAAGATTGGAGATAAATCTAAAAACTGCATGCATTATTGTAAAGAAAAATTCTTCTCATTAACCACTATTCTCTATCTCACACCTCACATCTTATAAACATGGACAATGCTACAACCCCTGTTGGAGGCTCCCGCTGTAGGGGCTAGCATTGTTTTTTAATGTGTTTTTTTAAGTTGTTTTTTATATAAATTTTTTAATATTTTTTAATATTTTTTAAAAATAAAATAAATTTAAAACATCATTAAAAAATATTTTCTTAATCATAAAGTAAAAAAAAAAAACATTAAAAAACACTTCCTTAATCACGAAGTAACATAAAAAATATTTTTTTATGATTTTTTATTTTACTTCATGATTAAGAAAGTATTTTTTAACAATATTCTAAATTTTTTTATCTTTTAAAATATTTAAAATTATTAAAAAATTTATATAAAAAAAAAAACTTTAAAAACACACACACACAAAAATACATGCTAGATCCCAGCGGAAGCTCCTAGTGGAAGCCCCCAGCGGGTGATCTAGTATTTTTCTATAAAAAATACCCCCACACTTATGAAAAATATCCCTACATTCTATGAAAAAAAAAACTATACATCTGGAGTGTAAAAGTAAATAGCAGCTGGTGTATAGAATTTCTCTATTGCAAAGTGTCAAAGGCAGGCCAAGATTGAGATAACTTGTCAGCTATAATATTTTTATTTACGAAAATAAAATTAAGAAATAAAACAAAACCCATCAAAGTAACATCACATGATTCTCAAACGTACGCAAGATAAATTATGAATGATCTTGACGTACGACTCATCACCCCAAAACAGGTTAGTTTTCAAAGCAATTTAATTACCCCATTCTTGTTTATGATCTAAGGAGATAAATTAATTGGATGGTAAAATGCATGGAGACATAACCCCCATAATTTACATTAATAGATGAACTATAATCATTTGTACGTGTTTGAGAAATGTGGAAGCTGTTAGAAAGATATATATATATATATATATATATACACACACTGATGGAATCAACAATTTTTCTTAGGAGGGCCAATTTTTGTATCACATCATTTGTTTATGTATAAATAAAAAAATATTATAAAATCATAAAACATATATAAAATTAAATCTCGATAATTTGTAAGAAATAAAAATTTTAAAACTGCGTGCATGCATGCAATTGTCGATCGATCGTATAGATCAGTATTAAATATTGGAGTGTGAAAACTAAAGTAGACACGTAGTAGGTACGTACGTACCTTCCTCTCCAGTATGACCGAGTTTCCTGTTGCCTTTCTTGGTGGACCGACCAACACTGCAAATGGAGTCTATGTTTTTAGAAGAGAAACCTTTGTCGTTGTTGAAAATAAGCAATGTTGCTGGAGCTCCCCTGCCCGTAATGTCCTCCGAGGTTATCATGAACTCAAGCGATGGATCCACCCCCTCCATGTATTCGTTATCTTCCGCATTCTGACATACACACACGCACAATAACCGATACATCATGCACGTACGAAGATCAAACACACACACACCTAAAGCAAACGGCTTGCAAGCATATGAGAGATCAAGAATACCTGAATGAGTTCCATGAGCAAGTGGACATCATTGGCGTAAAGTTCAGCAGACAGGTTTTTGACAGCCTGATGAAGATCCTCCGTCAATGGTTTCAGTTCTCCTCCGATTAAAAACTTTTTTCTACGTATCTCTTCTATGTGTTCTCTCGCCAGCTTTTCCATTCCTTCCCAGAACACATGCACAATATTGACACAATTACCACCAGATCTAATTAGATTATAGCCAGAGAGTAGTGCTGAAAGTAGTCGGAGATAGTGTCAAGCTAGTACGTCTATTTATATGCCGAGCAGGGACCTTAACGAAGAGGGTTTACTTCCCAAACAGGATAAACGTCGATGGTACAGCTGAGAGAAAAAAGAAAAAAAGAAAAAGAGAAAAGAGAAGAGAAAGCACAAAAAAAAGTATTTTGCATAGACATTTGAGGGTAGCTGATCAGTGATGCCATCATCAAGGTGTTGGGATTGTACGAAAACTGCTTTTGAAGGAACTTTGGAACGCAATTCGACCACTCGGTACAAACCACAGAAGTACTCTTTGATTCCTTTTGTCGTCACGCCTTTAATTTCCACTTTCCAAGGAATAGAAATCCATCGGTGGATCAAGACCGAACAAATTAATACCACGGACGACCAATTCGCTCAATCAATCCCCACACAATAAAAATCATATATATGTTTTCAAAAAAAAAAAATCACATATATAACTTTGAAAAAATTGAATCAAATTAGCTAGGACTAAATTATACCAGACAAAAAAGATCAATAAGTTTTCTCAGGAAAATATTAAAAAAATAAAGAAGTGAAATAATAGCGATTAATTATTCTAACAAGGTCCCGTTTGGTTGTTAAACTCATCTGAATTCAACTCAGTTCAGTCTAATTTTAAGCTAAGTCTAGCATCCAAACACTTAACTCTCAAATTCCTAAACTCATCTCAACTCAAAACCTCTTTATACGTAGGACTCGCAACCTTCTTCAATTCAACACTTCTTTACACTTGGGACCCACAAACATTTTTAACTTTCCATAAATACATCTAAACTTTTCTTAACATCCAAACACATTTAAACTCATCTTAAGTAAACCCTACAAAACTCATTATACCATCTCAACTCACTATTATTCATAAAGAACTCAACGATTAGGGGTGAAAAACCGACCTATTGGTTCGGTTTTGGGCCCCAACCGAAACCGACTGATAGGGTCTATTAAGCGGGACAAACCAGCCGAAACTGACCATGTAACAGGGTAAAACCGACCGGTTCGGTTACCAGTCGGTTTACCAATTTGGACCACACTACAACACAAATAGTCTTTCGTGACAGAAGAAACCGCCACAAAAAATAACCAAAATGTCAGTAAGACATTTGGTGACGGTTACCGTCACCATGACCGTCACCTAATGTGCGTCACAGAAAACATTTGGTGACGCTTTACTGTTGAACTGTCACTAAAAATACTTTTAGTGACGATTGGAGGTGCTTCGTTTGGAAAAAACGTTCGAACATTCTATTTTTTGTGAAGTTCAAAACTGTCACAGAAAGTAACGTTCGAACGTAAATAGTTACGTCCGAACGCCAACCCGAGCAGTTGACATTCGAATGACGGAAGTTGATGTTCGTTGATTATTGTTCGAACGTATCATATTTACGTCTGAACGTTAACTGCATTAAACGTTCAAATTTTTGTTCGAACGTTAATGGAACAATGTTCGAACGTAACGAGTATAACGTTCGAACGTTTATTCAAACACTTTGTTCGTTCGGGGCTGAGTACGTTCGAACGTTTACAAGTACGTTCCAACGTTATGTAGTAATTTTGTATAATTACGTTCGAACGTTTGTTCAAATGTAAAATGTTGTTCGAACGTTTTTTGTTTACATTCGAACGTACAGATCAGAAATATTAATTTCATAAAATTAAAAAACATACCAATTGTATCATATTACATATCATAAATATTTTACAACTAATAATGTGTTATAAATTTTTAAAATTAAATACTGAAAGTTATATAAATGAATAAAATTGAGATAATACATTTCTTTTTTCCTCGCCCACCTCGTTGTTGCAATAAGATAACACACTCCATTTGTACCATCATCTCCCGTTGACTTCCTCTTGGACTTCACTGTGAATTCTTTCCTCTTGGTCTCTCTGTTAGGCTTGCAAACGCGTCTCTAAATGAGATTGTCGCACTAAGAGGAACTTGAACTCTATTAATTCATCATATTAATATGTTTCTAAACATATTAATTTATCAATCAACACCATAAACTCACAAAATCCATAAGCAATAATCACAACATTTATAATCCATACCACAACATTTTTACAATATTCCCACAACAATATTTCTAAACATATTAATACTCATCAACAAATACCATAAACTCACAAATATAAAAACACTTAATAAACAATAATCACAATTCAAATAATAACATTTTCACAATATTTTCACAACAAAGTTATCTAAACATAACAATATTTCCACAACAATGTTTCTAAACATATTAATGCTTATCAATAAATACCATAAACTCACAAAATATAAATATACTTAATAAAAAATAATCACAATATTTGACAATCCATATCACAATATTGTCACAACAAAATTATCCAAATATAACAATATTTCCACAACAATATTTCTAAACATATTAATTCATCAATAAACATCATAAACTCACAAAATATTAACAAAATTCATAAACAATAATCACAACATTTATAATCCATATCACAATATTTTTACAATATTCCCACAACAATGTTTCTAAATATATTAATACTCATCAATAAACACCATAAACTCACAAAATATAAATATACTTAATAAAAAATAATCACAATATTTCACAATACATATCACAATATTTTCACAATATTCTCACAACAAAATTGTCTAAACATAACAATGTTCCCACAATAATGTTTCTAAACATATTAATGCTTATCAATAAACATCATAAACTCTCAAAATATAAATATACTTAATAAATAATAATCACAATATTTCAAATCCATATCACAACATTATTACACTATTTTCACAATAAAATTATCTAAACATAACAATATTCTCACAACAATGTTTCTAAATATATTAATTCATCAATAAACACCACAAACTCACAAAATATTAACAAAATTCATAAACAATAATCCAACTTTATAATCCATATCACAACATTTTTACAATATTTCCACAGCAATGTTTCTAAATATATTAATGCTCATCAATAAATACCATAAACTCACAAAATATAAATATACTTCATAAACAATAATCACAATATTTCACATCCATATCACAATATTATCACAATATTTCCATAACATTTATCTAAACATAACAATATTTCCACAATAATGTTTCTGAACATATTAATTCCTCAATAAACACCATAAACTCACAAAATTCATAAACAATAATTATGATATTTCTAATCCATATTATCCATTTTCACAATATTCCTCAAACTCAAGCCATAAACATATATAACTAAAGTTTAGAAATATACCTATCACTTTTTAATATCCTCTTACAAATGATAAGCTTTCAATTTGTCAAAACAACCATCTCCTTGAAAAGAAAAACAATACTAACTCGTTAGAGATATATATATATATAACACAAGAGAAAAATCATAAAATTGCAAATAATGAAAAAAATAGTTTTTCCTTACCAAAATAGTTTCAAAATCCTAGTCCTCAATAATCACTCTCTTAAACAATTTAGATGTGATCTCTCACTCTAACCCTTTCTAACAATAACAATACTCTCTCTCACTCTCTCCCTCTCTCTCTAACCATCTCTCAATCGAACTCTCTCTCTCTAACCCTCACTCACTCGAATTCTTTCTCACTCTAACCCTCTCTCACTTGAACTTTTTATCTTTCTAACCCTCGCTCACCATTCACCCTCTTTCTCTCTCTCTCTCTCGCTCTCTCTATTTCGTGCACAGGGGAAGCAAAAATGACTCTGCTTCCTCTCGTGCGTGTTTTCATGTAAAAAATATTTCTTTTGAATTAACGTTCGAACGTTTAATTTATACATTCAAACGTTATTTCAAATTTTCAACATTCACATTCGAACGTTACTTTCAACCTTTCAAATTTTCAGCATTCACGTTCGAACGTTTAATTAAACGTTCCCACTAACAATTTTCATACGTTCGAACGTATAGGATTTAACGTTTGAACGATACAATTGAGCGAGAAATTTCCCGCCAACAATTTTTGTACGTTCGAACGTATCAGATTTAACGTTCGAACAATACAATTGAGCGGGAAATTTCCCGCTCACATTTTTTCACGTTCAAACGTAAATATAACTTGATTATTAATAGTAGGAAATAAAAAATAATCTAGCATATATATAATATATATTATATAACATATTCATAATTACTATTATATATTATAGTTGCATAATATATTATATACACTAAATAGCAGTATATATAACATCACTACAAGGGGAGTCACTCTAATCCCTTGATTAATTTCACTAGAAAAAAATCTTATAAATCGCCGTGAATGGACTTTCCCAGCAATATATACATCACTGGAGGTTCACCGGTATTAAAGTCCCACTTATAATAACTCAATACATTTATAAGGAAAAATGAGATATATCATATAACAAAATATATAATATAATATACTTATATATACTTATACTTAATATTCATATTATATATATACTACTGTTAACAACATTTTTTATTTTTGATTTTATCCGCAACATAATGATTAAGGAAGTGATTTTAAGTATTATGATAGTAGTTTTTTTTTTAATATTTAAATATATATATTAGAGCATACACTATATATATTAGTACATACACTATATATATATATACTATGATAGCATAATACTTTAAATGGAAACATAATATATAGTGATAAACATTTGGTTATAATTAATAAAACTAACAACGACCTATATATATAGTATATATATATTATATATAAGTACATACACTATATATATATATATTATGATAGCATAATACTTTAAATGAAAACATAATATATAGTAATAGACATTTGGTTATAATTAATAAAACTAACAACAACTTATATATATAGTATATATATATTATATATAAGTACATACACTATATATATATATACTATGATAGCATAATACTTTAAATGGAAACATAATATATAGTGATAGACATTTAGCTATAATTAATAAAACTAACAACAACCTATATATATAGTATATATATATATATATATTATATTTATAAGTACATACACTATATATCTATTATGATAGCATAATACTTTAAAAGGAAACAAAGTTATATAATGATAGATATTTGACTATAATTAATAAAACTAACAACAACCTATATATAATATATATATATTATATAAGTACATATACTATATATATATACATTGTGATAGCATAATACTTGAAATGTAAATATAATATATAGTGAACGACATTTGACTATAATGTATTTCACAATATAATGTACTATATATTATAATCTAATATTAGATATAGTATACTATATGTTATAGTATACATTATAATATATGACATATAATAATAAAATAATATATTATTAATATATTGTGAGAAATCAATCAAGAAATATTCAACTATGGACTTCAACGTTCTAACATTTTATTTCTCACGTTCCAACGTTTCCTTCCACGTTCGAACGTATAGGATTTAATGCTCGAACGTAATGCTTTTAAATTTATTTAAGCTTTCAATAATTTGATGTTTATCCTTTACGTTCGCACGTAAACATATACATTTGAACGTATAGCCAAATGTCCGAACGTGTATGCATTACGTTCGAACTTAAAATAATTAAATATATTATACGTTCTACGTTCGAACGAAATGTATGTTACGTGCGAACGTAAAATATACACGTCTGAACATTTTATCTTAACGTTCTAACGTATGTTTTTGTATGTTCGAATGTTCATGCAAAACAGTTTAAAATTATAACAAAAGATGTATCAATAATACTCATAATTTTTTTTCCTTTTCTATTTTCAGGATATGACTCATCCTTTGCATACCAGGAAACGAGGGAGGGAAGGAGCCACTCAGGACATTACTCGGATCGAGACTCATACTGTTATGGTAGAGCGAGAGGCCCTGCTCAACGAGTTCGACGAGCTCATATAGGAGCAGAAGAACCTGAGAGATGGTCTTCCTTAGTAGAGGCTGGGAAAATATCTGCACATTGAAAGTTATGTGCAGACAACGCTATCATCTAAGTGTTGTTTACGTACTTCTATCATATTTTGTATTTTATTTTTAATTTTTGTAAGGAACAATATTATTTAATATATCTATGATTTTTTAATTTCAATTCTCAATCTTCTTTAATGTTATATTTTTCAACTTTAATACTAAATCACTGCACTTCAAATATACATAAACATAAATATATATTTATATATGTATATATAAAGTTACATTTATATATATAAACATAAATATATTTATATATATAAATATATAATTATATTTTACAAATTGTGTATACATAAATATATACAAGTCAATTTTTTAGACTTGTATAAAAAATTATGCATTATAAAAACCACATAAATTTTAAATTAGAGTCATATTTAATTTAAATTTACAATTAACATTCGAACGTTAATTACTAAGGTTCGAACGTTGGCGCCAAAATATTTCACGTTCGAACGTAAGTAGCCACATGTTCGAACGTAATTTTTCCATACGTTGGAATGTAAAAAAAATCTCATCCTCCTTTAGTGACGGTTTTCAAAAACCGTCACAGAAAAGCCTTTTTAGTGACAGTTTGGGAACTGTCACAAATTCACAACTGTTACTAAAAAGTAATTGTGTTGTAGTGCCATTCTTTTTGGGCCATTTTAAGACCCAATTCAACTTCTTTTTGGGCTCAATTTCATAATTTATTATTCAAGATCATCTACATTTTAGACTTTTTTTGCAGAATTTTTAAAATTAATTTTATATATTCAATTTCTTTTTAATTTTAATGTCATGTATATGCTATTAGTTACTAATAACTACTACATATATACTACTTACACTTTATAGTCTTATTATCTGATATACTAATTACTAGATAAATAAAAATAAATAAATAAAACTCCACTAGATGTTTAATACGCATTACAAACAAAATCAAATTGTCTTAAGCAAGTAAGCAACAAATAACAACTGTTCTTGAATAAAATTTCACAAATCTTCATTCTTTACGATTCCAAATAGATTCCCAATGGTCAATGCAGTCTTCGACTCTTCAGTCATCAATAGTTGTAATGAACGATGCTCCTAACTCTATATAGAAAAAATCAAATAATCAATATTAATAAATTAGGATAATGAAAAAATAAATAAATTAAATTATAAAGTAAATGAATATAGAAATCGAATGAGAAAAACACATTACCAGATTCTACTATAAAGCTCTCAACATTATCCATGGAGTCTTGAATATCAATTGGCGTTGACGGATTTCGCAACTAGTTCTGAGTACAAATAAGTGCCTCAATAGTTCTCGGGGCCAAGGAACTCCAAAAGGATTAAGTACACGACCTCCCGTACTAAATGCTGACTCTGATGCAACCGTGGAAATAGGCATGGCTAACACGTCTCATGCAATCCTCGCAAGTATAGAATAGTTAGGCTCATTCACTTTCCACCATTTCAAGAAGTTAAAAGATTGGCTAAATGTCTCACAATCATATGATAAATACTGGTCTATCTCTGTTTTGGTAGCTGTAGATCTAGAGGCGGTCGATGCTAGCAACCACTCATAAAAAACTTGTGACTCATGATTATCTTCAGCATCATTTGGAAGTGCAGATGCCGGAGAGGGAACATATGCTCTGCTAGTCGAGGTGGAACCGAACGTAACATTATACTCCGCATACATGTTTGAAAATAAATGTCTCACCCTCGACAACAAATCTTCAACCCAATTCCCATCATAAATTTTTTTCAAGTGGAAAGTAAGAAACCCCAACCTACTACGTGGATCAAAGACAACTGCAATCAATAACAACAAATCCATCCCATCTAATGAACCTCAATACTTATCAAATTTCATTCTCATGCTTATGGCCATACTCATCAAACAAGTATTCTCACTCTCACTCAGCCTAACCAACTCTTTTTGGAGCAAACAAATCTCCAAAAAACTTGTGTTTGCCATGACATGTAAAGACCCAGAAAATGGACAAATGGCATCATAAAACATCTTCAATAATTTCACAAAAACCAGCTCTGACTCCCACTCGTCAGCTCTAGGAGGCCCAATGTTTCCATCCTTAAAGTAAGAGAGAAAATTATAGTCCTCACTCTCTATCAGCCTAAAAGCACATATACTTCCCTCCAACATGTTCTCCATCAAAAAATGCTTCAAATATGCAATTGCAGTACCATTTGAGCTAGCATTATCAACAGTAACAGTAAATATCTTATCAATGCCCCAATGAAGAAGGCACGAGTCAATATATTTTCCAATGGTATCCCCTCGATGATTAGGGGTTAAACAAAAATTAATAATTTTCTTTTGCAACTTCCAATCACTATCAATAAAATGGGCAGGTAGGCACATATAATTAAGATTTTGTATCGATGCCCACATATCGGTAGTTAATGAAATCTTCATTTCTCCATCTTTAAAAAACTTTTTAAGTTTGGCCTTTTCAGATGCAAATAGTTTCATACAATCTCTTACAATCGTCACTCAACATGGCACTTTAAATTTAGGTTCAAGCAACCAAATCATCTTCTTAAATCCTTGCCCTTCAACAATTCTAAATGGTAATTCATCGAGGATTACCCATCTCTGCAAGCGCCAACCTCACAGCCTCCTCACTATATTTATGGGTTACAAGATTTCTTAAAGAACTATCACTCTCTCCAAACCCCTCCGAGAAGGCCTCACCTACCAATGTTAGTTGGTATTTATCTAAAGGTCCACGTTTATGAGGATTTTAGGGACATGAAGGTAGATGGTTTTGCATGGTGAGTGGCAAGCGTATATCTTGTCACAATAATTACACTTAGCCTTAGGATCATCTACTGAACAACCCTCAACTTTTGTAAAATGGTCCCAAAGAATTGACGGATCCTTCCCCTTCTGTTTCTTTGGAAGTAGACAATTACTACTATTAGGGGCATTTGAGGCTAGGGGTTTTGGTATTAGGGACTTCGAATCAAGATCAATTGGACATGATGAAGAATCCATCTAACATGTAAAACAAAGAAAGAATAAAAAAATAAACACAATTGTCAATTACACTACAGCTAGTTTGCACCGTGGCAAATATCACAAATCTATGATTCTAATCTACATTTTAGATCGCTCATAAACCTTACAAATTATTTTAAAAATCAAAATAAATTTATAACAAAACTGTCAATCAACACAAGTTAATGATTTGAAATTTCTATTAATTAGATTTGTATCCCATTCGGCATTCCCCTCTGTTGAGTGACTGAGTCTTATAAATTAAAAACCTAATTGGCTAATTGTACAAATTATCAAAATGACAAAATATATAAAAATCAGAATACCCGTGACTGCACTAGCCACTGAGTCAATGACTAAGTCTTATGAACATTTATGCAGAACATTATAAATTAAAAACCTAATTGGCTAATGTTCCATGTTCAATGTTCATCACCAATTCACCATTCCAAACCAGAAAACCCTATCCCTAACCCTAGACCCAAATACCACAATGGCACAACCTTAGACCTCTTATAAAAAAATAAATTTCAACAAAATTAGACTCATTAGTCGATAGTCCACTAAAATTAAAACAAAATCTCAGAATTTTCATCCTTCAAATGTCAAAATCATACCTAAAAAAAAGGTGGAGCAATGGAGGCTGCGCCACTGCCGCTGCCGTTGGAGAGATACAGAAGGGTGAAGCTAGTGAGGCTGGACAACGTGGACGCTGGATGGCTGGAGTATTTGCGAAACGTGAAGCTACTGAGGCCTGAGGGTGAGGCTCGAATGAGAAGAGAAGAAGAGGGAGGGGAAATGAAAATAAGCCCTAGTAGAAACGACATCATTTGGCTTATGTCAAACGACGCCGTTCCCTTTATTTTTTATTTTTCTAAACTTAAGAAGCAGAACGACGCCGTTTCACTTATTTAAGTGAAATGGCGTCGTTTAATAATGATATGTATATTTAAAAATTTANGACTGGTCTTAGTCGGTCCTGGTCGGTTGGCCCATTTTTTGTACAGCCCTAACTCAAATCAATTCAGCTCAACATCTAAACGCAGCCTTAATATCAAAGCTTGCATGCAACCCATTCCACCCACCTCGCATGTTACAGCTTACACCATTGTATCCCTGTCGTCAAATGTTTTGAAAGCCTTAATTAAGACAAGATATATATAATACATCATATTTCTCATTTCTAGCGCTAAAGCTACAATATCAAGTAGTACATGCACAAGGCCAAAAAGCCATTCTTGCACAAAGCCATCTTTGTTGGTGTAAAAATCTTAAAACTATAGCCATTTGCTTCCTCACTGACTTATCACAAGCTTCATTAACAATTATACAAAATGATGTATCACCAATTTCTTCACAAATTGCTTTCTTCATTTCAATTGAAAACATTATTCTTATATCTTTGCTGGTGCACGTGTGTAAGGCATTTTTTGTTTAACTTTAGCTATCATTTCAACAACATTTTTATTATATGAAATTAACAAATCTACTATTTCAAGAAAAAAATTCACTATTGTTAAACACTAAATAAATATTGAATAACTTGATATTATAGCTCACGTAGTTTACATTTACAGTCACAGTATTATATACAAAATGATCAACATAATTGCAGAAATAAAATAGGAAAGGATGAGCCATTAGTGGGTCAACTTCATGGATCATGGAGGCTTGATATTCAGCTAAATATCATGTTGTGTAGATATGGCTTCATCCTCGGATGCTCTGTCATGATGTGTGGAGGAGGATATCTTGGCTTGATCTTCGGTGATATTGATGCCATCATCATTACGCCCCCTCAAGCTCAACGAGGTTGCAAGTACAGTGAGCTTGTGTCAAAGAAAGGCAAACTTAGAGACAACAAGTGGCTTAGTGAGGATGTATGTTGGTTGGTCCTTGCCAGAAATGAACTGAACTCTGAGATGATGATGGGCAACTTGCTCACAAACAAAATGGAAATCTATGGCAACGTGCTTGGTTTGTGAATGAAAAATATGATTGATAGAGAGATACGTTGTCCCAATTTTGTCACACCACAACATGGGTGATTGATCCAATAAGATGCGGAACTCTTTGAGAAGACTTTGAAGCTAAAGAAGTTCAGCTGTGGAGTTGGCTAGTGCACGATATTCAGCTTCCATGCTGGAGCGAGCTATTGTATGTTGTTTTCAAGAACTCCAAGAAATTAAATTTGATCCAAAATAGATGAGGTAGCCACTTGTGGATCGGCAATCATCAGGACAACTGGCCCAATCAGTATTGGAGAAGGCTTGTAGATTTGGCGATATTTGTGGGGTAAACTTCAATCCATGATGAGGTGTTTCTTTGAGATACCGAAGAATGCGCTTCACAGCAGTCCAATGCATGACAGTCAAACGGTGCATAAACTGACAAACATTATTAACAATGAAGGAGAGATCAGGTCTTGTGAGCAAAACATATTATGGGCCCCAACAGTACTCCGGTAGAGAGTGGAATCACGAAATGGATCACCATCAAAGAGTTTAAGAGTGTGTATTGAGGACATAGAAGTGGAAACGGCCTTAGCATTGGACATATTTTTTTTCCTGAGCAAATCCACAACATACTTGTGTTGGCCAAGAGAGAAAGAGAGCGTCAAAATCAAAATGAGTTTTAATACCCAAGAAAAAATGAAGTTGCCCGAGGTCCTTAATAGAGAGACCTTCAGGAAGTTGATAAATCAGAGAATTAATGCAAGCTGCAAATGAAACTATTACATCAAAGGAGGAAGCCAAATATCACAATAATGACAAAGCCAAAAAACCCACTGAACTTGCCCAATCGCTTGAGTTTACAAGAACTTATCAGACAACAATGGAAATTACACAAAGCACAAATCTCAAAAATCACATGAACCCAAGGCAAAGAACATAACACATTACACAAAGCACAAATCACAAAAGTTGTACAAATCAGAGAAAGCACAAATAACACAAACTACACAAAGCACAAATCACAAATCACAGAAGCTATAGAATGGCAACTAAATTGATTGTACACAAATCTTTCCAAAATCCTAAAAAATCTCAACTATAGAAACCCTAGACAAGCATGGACAAAGACCCAAATTCTACACTATCGGCTTCAATTTCATCATACAGCTTTAGAATCAAGTGGTAAACAAATGGAATAAGAGCACTATGCGAGATCAACCCATACGGATTCTAGAATCCATTTCTCTAGAGCATTCCCATGAGAGAGAGAGAGAGAGAGAGTGTGTGTGTGTGTGTGTGTGTGTGTGTTTGTGAGAGCGCGTGCATGACTGAGGTAAGGCAAAAACTTACCGGAAAAGAAGATTGAAGGGGTTGTCAATTGGGGATGCGAAGGATATTCGGTGGCAAGTAGGTGCGAGAGAGAGAGTTCAACACAGGAGGGTGAAGTGGGTGAAATAATAAATAATGGGAAATGGGATGCACATTGGCTGATCACCAAATATGGGGTTCCATTGTAACATCCCTAAATCTAAATTCTAATTTGGAGAGCTGGATGGAAGGGTGCAATAAGGGTTTTCTCCAAATTGTCTCCTCTAATTTGGAGAAAATGGGCAAATGTGTAGCCGGATGGGACTACTCTTAATTAAGAACTTAAAAGAAAGAAAATTTCCCAAGTCTTTTGGTTGTTTAATCCTTCATGTTTCCCTTTGCCTTCTTGGCAAAACTAAAAATAAGAGATTGATTATAGCTTAGTTGAAGATTCAGCCGAGATTCGTGGGTAACTCTTGTTATCTTTTCTTTCCCTTTTTTCTTTAGTAGCTACAGATTTTATTTTATTTTATTGGGTTGTTCATGTTTTATTTCTTTAGCATCTAGTTGGCTGGTTGCGGAGAAAAAGTAAAGGGAATTATTTTTTGAAATAATTAGTTTTGGAAAAAGCATCTGATCTTGCTATTCGTTTTAGGTTGTGCTGTTGTACTCATGGTGACATTGCTTGTTGGCATGGATTAGTAATCAGAGATTGCTATCGATTCTTATTGTTGAGATACTATGGCATTGGGTAATCAAACCCATCATGTGCGCTTTGTATAACTTTTTATAGTTTTGAGCTTTCTGTCATGGATATATGGATATATCTACAATCTAAATATGGTTTTGTTTCATTAAAGATTATTTCTAATCCATCGCAATATTAGCAATAAATTATCCTCAAAAAACATGCTTGCTCTGTCTTCCCTTGTTTGTATACTTAAATAAATACTTGGTTTATTTGGACTGATTGCACCATTCTATATTATTTATATGACCACATTTATATATTATCTACATCGTAAAGTATAATATATCAATTATCAAATACTTTCTTCTTAGATAATTGGTCGTAACCCCTTTTTTTTCTTTTTTCATCACATTTACACTGTGTTTGTTGCTTTGGGATATCTTGTTGGGGAACCCCACCCCCTCTAACTTGTATCATCTTTTATTTTTAATGAAGTTTGCTTGCTTAGAAAAAAAAAAAAAAAGAAATTGGGAAAGCCATCATCATCAATGGTTGTTGCTGCATCAAAGCTTTTTGGAAACTGTTCATATATTGTTTCACAGCTTCATAAGTTACTAGCTAGATCAATATGTGAATCTGGAGGATTAGCCGATCGGGACTGGGTTTTAGGACACCCGGTGCCTATAAAAAAAAGTGTAAATTTGGGATCTAATCACTAATTTATATTATCAATGTATTCCACAATTGGACATTTATCTTCTTCTTTTTTATGATAGGAAAAGAAGAATTTGAGTATATGGTGGCGCTGATCATTTTTGGAACTGATCAATTGTAAATGCAAATGCAATTAAAATATATATATATTTAAAAAAAATTAGGGAGTGATGTATCTACTATCTCTATTACAAATAAATATTTGTAAATTAAATATTGAATGTGTACCTTCAATTTTCCTTCCAAAATGGGTTTTGATGGGTTAGATCATGCAATAGTTTATCCAACTTGGCTTCAAAAACTCTTGCTAGAGCATCACATTGGTTTCATTGAATACATCCTGTTGAAAAGTAAATGAACAAAATTGGAAGATTGATGGAAAAGTCAAATTATTTTTTCATTTAAAGCAATACTGTTCATTCATTTTTTTAAAAAAACAGGATGTATGCATCCAGTGAATTTTTAATAGGATGTAAGCCAAACCCTATATTAAAGTAGAATAATTTGGGTGGTGAAAACACATCACTTAGCCTCATTTGGATGCACAACTCAATGAGTGCACTTCATTTTTAAATTACTTTGAACATCCAAACGCATGTTTCATCCTCTTCTGAGTACAGTTCAAAAGTGAGATTATTGGTTGGGCCCCACACCTGATAAAGTTCAGATTTCTGATTATTGCTAGACCCCACCTAACAAATCCACGTGAACCTACTTTGGCTACAAGTGCAGCTTCTATTATTTGCCTTCGATTTTTTTTTTCTTTTGCTTGCAGGTTTGGCGCCAGAAGTGGGACAAAGGTTTCAGATGAACTAGGATCCAATTATTTTACAACTTCTCATAAATATATCTAAACTCATATTAACATCCAAACACACTTTAAACTCACTCAACCATCTCAACTCACTACTATTCATAAGCACTCAGCTCAGCTCCAACTCAACTCAACATCCAAACGCAACCATATTTACTTCTTAGAGCATTGTCAGGGTGAGGTTGACTTGATTACACCATTGAACTATATTTGTTATTGCCAACCACCCTTCTCTTTCTTTTGGAGGTCATAATCATTCTTATTCTAGGTCTTGCAAAATAAGCTGACTCGATGCTGAGATTTTAGGAAAGAATATGATTAAGTCAATGGTTGAAGTATACATAAGAAAAAAAGAACACACTTATAAATCAAAAGTATCGAAAAAAAATGTACATGAATTAAGAAAAAACATTTCAAAAAAATACAAAAAATAAAAACTTGCAACAACAAATGAGCTGCGAGAACTTTACAGGTTCCAGGAATAACAAGAATAAATTAGTTTGAAATTGTATCTAAGCAAAAACATTTGCTAGCTAGAACCGAAGCAAATCTGAAAAGAAAAATTCTCTTTATAAGCTAGTGTGGATAACACACCGAATAAAGTACTTACATGACATAATTCGATTTGAAAAAATTAAAAATTTGAATCTTACAAATAAAATCTTACCATTTAAGTTATGTTAATGACATGTTCTAACACCAACTTGAAAATAAAATAACTCATCTGAAAAGTGAAGTTTGATGAACGCTTTGTGAATTCACAAGTTGGATAGTAAGGCTACGTTTGGATAGTGAGGTGATCTTAGATGATTTGTAAAATATTAGTGAAAAAGTGGTAAAAAAAAGTAATAATAAAATATTGAATAGTACTAAAAAGTAGGTGAAAAGTAATGATAAAATATTAAATAGTAGTGGAGTGATCTCATAGACATAGAAATTAAGAACTTCTCAAAGGCAAAATTGAAAGAATAAAATAGAGCAAATTAAAATAATAATAATAATAATAATAATAATAATCTTAAGATCTCAAAAGATTCTGCCTAAATAATCTCTCATTACTCATGTATCTAGCTTGATTGCAAATATAATTTCTCACAAGTAAATAATAATGCACAAAAGTAAATATAGTTCGTGTTAAGCACAAACCTCTTGAAATGTGAACCAAAGAAAATAATATCTAATATATTGAAATAATGCAGAAATATTAGATATAAGAATTACTCTCCATCTTTTATATCAAGTAGGTTGAGAATATCACCTGAGCTAGTAATCTATATGCACAAAGCTCCTGGTAACAAGAAAGTCAAAGAATTGAACTCAAGACAAAAACTATATAGTTCAATTAACAATGATCATCGTCAACAAAGAGAACTTTGCAAATCATTTTTCGTATTTATGATTGTAACTCAGCATTCACAATCGATTTACCAGCCTTAACAGAAAACAGAAATTGGGTAAATGGTTGTGGTGGTACCAACACGAAGGGGGGGCTTTATGGAAGTCGGTCATTGATGCACAGGTTGGGGAAGCATGGGGCGGTTGGTGCTCGAAGGAGGTATATGGTTCACATGGGGTAGGGTTGTGGAAAAGCATTAGGAAAGGTTGGGAGACTTTCAGGAGACATACACATTGGGGTGGGCAATGGCTCTCGCATCAGATTTTGGTACGATAAATGGTGTGGTGAATGCTATCTCAAAGACACATTCCCAACCATTTTTGAGTTAGCACGAGTAAAGGATGCAGCGATAACAGACCTTTTGGCTTTTTCTAATGGCTCCTCTTAATGGAATGTGGACTTCATTAGGGCAACCCACGATTGGGAGATGGAAGTTATTTCAAACTTTTATGCGGCTTTGTATTCAGTACATATGACAAGGGGTACGATGGATAGGATGTTTTGGAGCCCTTCCAAAAAAGGTAGATTCACGGCCCAATCATTTCACAGAGTTTTATCAAATCAGGGCAGGCTCTCATGATTCCCATGGAAGAGCATCTAGCAGACCAAAGCTCCTTCAAAAGCAACTTTTTTTGTTTGGACAACAGTTTTGGACAAAATTCTCACCACAAATAATCTAAGGAAATGTTGATTAATGGTTTTAGACTGGTGTTATATGTGTAAGAAAGATGGCGAATCTGTTGATCATTTGTTTCTACATCGCGAGGTGGCTAGGACCTGTGGGATGATTTTTTTACAAAACTTGGTTTATCATGGGCTATGCCCAGTAGATTGGTGGACTTTCTAGCATGTTGGAGAGGTCTTCATGGAAACACACAAGTTGCAGCAATATGAAAAATGGTCCCTATATGTATTTATTGGTGTATTTGGCGGGAGTGAAATGATAGAAGCTTTGAAAACCAAGAGAGAACAATGGAGGAGCTTAAACTTTTTTTCTTTAAAACATTGTTTTCTTGGGTGGGGGCTACTGTTTGTAATGGACTCAATGTTCATGACTTTCTACTTTTGTTGTACATTATAGATAGGTATTTCACATGTATACTTC
>QEOT01124218.1:52795-98176 GCA_003123785.1 Pterocarya stenoptera | reverse complement strand
TTTACTAAAAGAAATTTTATGCAGTGCAAATATCTATGCAAAGACACAAAAGTTCAAATTATGTACCTCTACCATTTTGAGCTCCGAGTATTGAACTCTGAGATTAGGTCTTCTAATTCGTCAATGATTGCCTTATAGCAGAAAAGATATTGATCCTAGCCAACAGAAAGTTAACAGAGACTGTGTATTAGAAGTAGAGAAGATTCAGCATTGGTTTTTAAGAAAAAAGAGAAAGAAAAGGGGGTGGGGTGCAATGAGAATCAGATTTATCTATTGTACATTCTTGTGACAGAATTTTTTTTTTTACAAGTAAAAATATTATATATATTAATATCGATAGGAGTAACCAAGTACACTGGGTGTATAAAATAAACACCTAGCCCATTCTAGAGAGCCCCTAATGACCAATAAGCCCGTCAAAAATAGCAATCTATTCAAAATACACCAAGCCCGAATGGGAATAGACATCTCCACAACCCCAACCCCTTGTTTCCCTTAAGACTACTACTCCACCCGAAACTCCCTCTACAAGGACGGCTTCATAATGCACTCCCTTTAGTCTTCTCTCGACTTGAACTACCTCTCTTAGCATTGTAGTTGATTGCCCAAGGAAGACCATTTAACTCCCTGCTTTTTTTTAAATCTTGATTTGGTTTCAAGCGAGTGGCCCGCCTCAATCACAGTGAGTAGTGCTGTAAATTGGTCATCACGTCCTTCATATGAAAGCCCCACACTGTTGAATCTCATTAACCTTATGCAAAACCCAATCCGATGATGAACTTGCTATATTGTTTATCGTATAAAGAGATACAAGGGGAACAATATTTTCCCTAGACACGGCTCACAATTGCACACCCAACCCTAAACATTCCTCCTCGGAAGGCACCAATGACAAACCCATAATTTTCTCCCCATCATTTCCTGCATTCAAATCCCGAATCTCCTCAACAGCTATATTGTTGTTGTCCATTGTTGTTGTCACCAATCTCCTCGTAGGTGCCGTCATTCTATCAACGAGAACATTGCTTGTACGAGTGCCACCCCCGAAGAACCTTTTTATGCCACTTCGTTAGACCTTACTACTCCCTCAGGAGGTATAGAATAGATAGAGTTATGCTCATCCCCCCCCTCCTGGAACAAGTGGGGAAGCACTACCTTCTATTACACCATTTTCATCTTCTGAAAGAAACTCGTCCGCTTCTTTCAAAGTGCTCAAAACCTTGGAAAGACCCCCACCTTCAACTGAAAGTAGACTCTGGAAAAAAAGTACCAACCTCATTTGCAACTGGTAACTGAGGGTAGCCAGATTGCAACTTGCCAATGACCTGGGTGACATCGGTGTGAACAGTGATGCTGGCATCCAACGACCCTAGCTGTGATGGTTTCGAGGTGCCCAGTGTCGGTGAACTTAAGGCCTTCAAACCTGTAGGCCTTCACACCACTAATCGTGCACTAGAGCCTCGAAGCCAAGTCAAGCCAACCCCCGTCACACATCCTCTTCCTCCACGCCAACAACCTTCACGCATCCAACCCCACACGACAGGCTCTGTTTTTGCTCCTCAAAATAGAGCACCTACTCCCCCACCATGAGACACATAAATTGCAAGTCTCCACATCTTAGCTGACAACGGAAGCTGCCACATTTGGTCACTGCTACACAGTGAGTCTCCATCTCCGAGCACCCCGTGCGTAGCCCTCAACTCTATCGGTAATCTCACTTCCCATCAAGTTGTGCTCTCTTTCTCTCTCTCATCTCTCTCACCCTCACTTAGTGTCATGCCTCCTTGAACTTGATTCTGTCCGGCCACCAGGTCTACCATCAAACGATTTTTGGTTTTCTGCCGATGAGATATCTTGCACTGTTCCTCCCTCATCAAATGTACTTCCTCTTAAGCTTGTTTTTCTTCAAGTGTTCTAGGCTTTGAGTTCTACCCACTTATTATATATAATTACATAAAAGCCCTTAAGATCTCGTGTATAGCTCCCAATGAAAGATTCTAAGCCTTTTTAATATTAATTACAACTCTGCCCTTTAGTTGGAAGTCATGGCAAATTGTTTTATTTTATTTCAAGTGGGTCTTGGTCAGATGTTGAGTCCGATTGTATTTGATACAAAACACCAATAATATCTTGTGTGGGTATGGGCTTGATTTTAAATAGATTGGTGATCGAGTTGGAATTTTGTTAAGTGAATATTAAGTGGAGATATATTTTACATGGGCTTAGTTTAATTTAGTAAATATGTTAGCCCTACATTTGATCTTATAGAAATAATTTAGAGTTCAATGTATTAGCCAGAGAAGTTAAGTGGATATTGATGAAATTAGGAAGTGATGATATTTTATGGCTACAAGAATTTAAATTTTTAGGAAAAATAGGTTATTTTAGTATTTCAGGCTTAAATATCAAAAGCGCGTTTAATTAGAAGATTTAAATAAATTACGTGTCTTTTTTATAGGTGACGACTGATATTCATCCGCACTGTTGTGGAAAGAAAAGTTAAAAAGTCCAAATAAGCGAGTTCCTATGCTAGACTTTGCATACAATATATGGACTTAGTCACTCAGGTTGATTTTATGAAAAATTTGCATGATAAGTTTGGAAAAGAAATGTGAAAACAACCTCAACCATGTTGTAAAACCTAGGCCTAGCACCAAGCTTAGGCTGAGCTGATTTTCTACAAAACATTTTTAGGTTAATATTATGGGAGGCCCATTTGAGATTTATAGAATAATTTTGAATAGGCCATAGACCCAATAGTTCTTGCGATCGATTATGAATTTTTTTATTGGAGATGATAATTAAGTTAAAACCCATTTTTTATTTATGGATCCAAATTAATGAGTACCATGGCCCCATCTATTTATGAATTCCAAGCCCATGAAAGACTTCAATTCCAACTCCTTATATTACAACTCTAGACTTATCTTCATAATAAAATTCCTAAACATGTTCCACGACTAAAGTACTCAATTCCTATCAATTATGGACCATATCCCATAAGATGATCTTCCTCACCACAATCTAGGGTTTCCAGCTAGATATATATATACATGTACGTTTATCTCCTTCATGCATAACAAATTTCTTCAAGCCCTAGAGATGTCGTCCGTTTCCTTAAATCATGTCGCACCTTCTCCATAAATTTCCATCAAGCATGATGTGGCCACCACAACCATCAGCATGCACATTCCTACCGACGTCCCCACATCGAGGAAACAAGCACATCAAAGAAAATTTGAAACAACCTCAGCATTTATTCTGCAATACTCATGAAATCTGTATAAAAGAGAAAAATATTTTTGTCTTGACTAGTGTAGACATGAGCAAATGTTTGGCATTCTGTTTCTGACCATGCAAAAAGATCGAATATGGTTTATGAAAATTTGTAAATGTGATGTGAAGATGCTCTGAATCTGTTTGGAATATGTGAAAATGATATGAAATTGTTCAGTACTCTGTTTTGATATGATGTGGCATCTGGAAACCTTTGGCATGAATTTCTGATTCTGTATCTGATTCAGTTTCTGGTTAAGATTTGATGATTCTGATTCTGGTTTGCTAATATATGGCCTTGTCACAGGTGATCATCGTGACCTCTGGCCCTATCACGGAACATAATAGTGACATCTAGCCCTGTCACAAGACATAATAGTGAGCTCTGGACCTGTCATGGGATATGATAGTGGCCTTTGGCCTTGTCACGGGACATAATAGTGACCTCTGGCCCTGTCACGAGATAAAATAGTGACATCTAGTCTTGCCACGGGATATAATAGTGGTCTCTGTTCTGAGTGCAATCACATTCTGAATTTTGTAAATTCTCATGTTTACATACTAGTATATGCTCTCTGTTTAATAAGTTGTTGATAACTCACCCCTTATCTCCACAACATTTTTCAGATATTTTGAATATTTCAACTGAGGATCAAGAATATGGTGCATGGGTGAGATGAGTTAAGCATAGTGGATTAAGCATAGATGGTTTATATAAGTATTGAAGAATTTTATTTACTAAACTTGTTGGGCTTTGATGATGTGATATGTTTGGAGGTTGACGTTTATATTAAGAATTTGTGGTGCTACTAGTTATTATTTGAAGTGGTTGAGTTAAAACAGTGACATCTACATGCAGTTGAAAGATTGGAGTTTATATATGTACTGTAATATATAATTTTAAGTGAAAGGTAGTAACTCTTCACCCACATCCGGGACTGAGGCGTTACAATTGGTATCAAATACAAGTTTGAGATTATGCAAACTACAATAAGGAGTTTGATGAAAGTTAGGGTTTGAAATTCTGCAAACTATAATAAGGAGTTTGATGAAGTTTAAGGTTTGAGATTCTGAAGATTTTATGGATTCGGCTTTTGAAAATCAGAGATTTAGAGATGCTACATTTTTTTTAAAGTGATTTTGATGAGATTTAAGGTCGTAGAATACTGCGAGCTCCAGGATATGATTTTTGATTATATGTAAGGTTTTAACTTTTGCGAACCTATGGAATGTGTCCCACGAAATCTGAGGTTTTAGATTTTGCATATTTTAATAAAACGCTTTTTTATGACATTGAGATTTTAGTTCCAGTAGGCTTATTTTGTAGACTATGGGAATGATTCTGACAAGATTTAAGGTTTAGATTTTGTAAGTGTACATAAGTTTGATCAAAATCTAAGATTGAAATTTTGCAGACTTTAAAAATTGAGATGCGTGAGATGTAATGTTTGAGAATTTTGTGAATTTTCAAAGATGATATTTAAGATTTTAGGTTGACTTCATGGAACGAGTTTTGGTTAGGAACTTGAGGTTGGACTTGTGACAGTGATGTTTTATAGGCTACAAACATGTTGTTAGAATTTGTGAATTTAAATATGGTGATTCAAAAATGTATGGACTGGTTAAACGTGGGTTTAGTTCTTTTTAGATGTACATGAGTGATACAATGTGTTTAGGACTACAAGTTGTCAGAGTGTGCAACGGAAGCATTGTTTTTGGTAATATGATGGTTTGAGTGTTTATTTTAAAATTTGTATGAGGGTATTAAATTATGTGGAGAATTCTGAATTATATTTTAGACTTGATTTGGACCTTTCGAAGTGTATGGTAAGCAATACAATGTGCGTGAATGTGTATGTCTAGAGAAAATAAGGGAGGGAGCCGGCTTACATATTAGAGGGATATAATTTTGGAATATTAGGTTTGACAATATGATTGAGGATTGGGATAGGCATGGAAAGGCTCAGGCGGATTGGTTTTAGGCCTTGCTTATGGTATTAGCAAATTTTGAGGACGGAATTTTTCTAAAGAGGGGAGGATGTAACACTGGGGCCTAGGCCCAAGCTGAGGCTGAGCAAGCTTTCTATAAAATAAAAAAAAATAAAAAAAAATTAGGTAATATTATGGGAAGCCAATTTGAGATTTATAGAATAATTTTGAATAGGACATAGACCCAATAGTTATTGCAGTTGATTATGGTCTTTTTTTAATGGAGTTGATAATTAAGTTAAAACCGATTTTTTATTTATGGATCCAAACTGATGAGTACTATGACCACATCTATTTCTGAACTCAAAGCCCATGAAAGACTTTAACTCAAACACACTATATTACAACTCTAGAGTTATCCTCATAATAAAATTCCTAAACCTGTTCCATGACTAAAGCACTCAGTTCCTATAAATTATGGACCATATCCCATAAGATGATCTTCCTCACCACAATCTAGGGTTTCCAACTATATATATATATAGGCCTGTACGTTTATCTCCTTCGTGCATAACAAATTTCTTCACGTCCCAGAGATGTCTCCGTTTCCCCAAATCACGCCTCACCTTCTCCATAAATTTCCATCAAGCATGATGTGGCCACCACAACCATCAGCATGCACATTCCTCCCGACATCCCCCCGTCCCCATGTCCAGGAAACAACCATGGCAATGTATCGAGTGGCTCTCCCTCATGGTCGCAACAAGCTAATTTTTCCTAGGGGTTTCTGTAGCCGTGAACCTTTTGTGAAGCTCCTCCACGTTATTTCCTCCTTCACGCCTCCTCCTTGTCTCAATTTCTTCCCCACAACCCAACGGCTAGCAAGACCACCACAGAAGAGTTAGCTCAGCCACGGCAAGGCCACCATCACCGCTTCCTCCTACTCACAAACACCACCAGCCACCCAATTGCACCACCATACCTCAAGTCCTCCACACCATCTGAAACCCATCCCAACACCTCCACCCACGCACGTACCGAAATAGCCATGTTTTGCACCATCTTAGATGCAGCAACCATGACAAAAGCCACCAATAAACAACCACATGACTCTGATCCACCGCCAAGCCACAAACCTCGGAAGCCTTTGTTTCCTGCACCAAAAATAGAGCAAGTTATGTGCTCTCAGTCCCGAAACTTCCCCGCACAATCGTTCACCACCCTCATGCACTTCATCGGCAATAGAAGACGCCGGAAAGCAAGACTCCACAGTTAGACTGCAACCCCCACCGCTCGGTCGTCGTTCTCCTCTCGGTAAGCCCACGCCAAACTCACTGCCTCTCTCCGTCTCTCTCTCCCTAGGATTTGGTTTCTCTCACTATCTCTCTTAGTGATCCGTCCTATAGTTAGCCACCTGCCACTCCAGCTCCGCCGCAACCCCACCTTTCACGATGAGCCTCCGTCGCACAAGTACCTTAGGGCTGACGTACAAACTGCTGCAAACTACATGTTGTTTTACTCTTAAAGTTACGTAGTAGGAAGTTTAGTCTAGGATATTACTGTTTTGCCCTTCCAGTTATAAAACTAATAAGTTTTTTCATGAATATTTCAATAGACTTCATTTTACTATCGATGGGCCTAGGTCTCATTGTAACACCCCGATTTTTACGTGCATTTTTATTGAAGGGTTTTTTTAATTTAATATTTGATTTTAAGCTGTTTAATTTAATTTAAACGTGTTTACGCGAGATCATTTTACGATTTTTAAATCGAGAATTATTTTAATGTACTTTCATAATTTTAATTAGTACAATTTAATTAATTTTTATTTTAAAGAGTGATTATTATTGGAATTTAATATTTTATTTTAATTAGTTTTAAGTTAAGTTGATTTATTAAATTTACTGTTTTAAAAATAATATTTTTGAGGATCAGTTGTGACTCGAAAGTGGTGAGAATTGGACCTTATTTCTTTTCCCCAAATTTTCTTTTCCTTCTTTTCTTTTTCTCTTCTTTTTCTTTTCTTTTCTTCTTTTTCCTTCTCTTTTCTCCCATTCAGACCGCCCAGCCCAGCTCGCACTCTCTCTCTCCTCTCTCACGTGCAGTTCGGGTTTCAGCTTGCCGTCACCGTTGCCTGCCGCTGTGGTCGACACCGCCGGTGCCGTTCGGTTCCCCAGCCACCGACGACCTCACCCTTCAATTTTCAGGCATGCTAACGCCGCCATTAGCCGCCAGTAGCCGTGCGAAGCCGTAGGCTTCTCTTCGCCGTTCCGCCGCCGTCCAGCCACTATTGGCCACCATTTCTTCACCACTTCATCACTGGCACCTTGCCATCCTAACCGACCCATTTTTTACCCCGATCCGTCGCCAGAGCCGCCCCTACGAACACCCTTTCCGATTTGTACTTCGTGGCCTTAAACCGCCGTTTCGGCCGCCACCCATGGCCAACTCTCGATACCATTAGCTTCACCGACCTCATTAGGCCCTACCCTATCAATTTCAAGTCTTCGTTTGACTTCGTTGGAATTTGGGTTTACAATGTATTCGGCCACAGTGTTTTTACACTGTGGAGTTGATATTTTGGTGCTTCCAGTTCCTCCGTGATCCTCCTAAAATTATTATCAAGTGCTGTAAGTATTTCTCCAAAAGACTTTTAATACTTTAATATATTTTTGCACTAACTTATTTTATAAACTGTGTTTTGGTTATTTGTTGGTACTGATAACTGTTGGATTGTTGGTAATTGTTTCTTTCATGGCATTGTGCACGCATGCGTGGGTGTGTGTTTTGAGAAAATTGTATTTAAGGATTTCCGAGTGCGTGTGTATCACCCCCAAGTTGAGATGGGATATTATCTCTGTGGAGCTCCTCTGGACACTCGGGAGCGGAATATACTGAGTGTCGTCCCCTGGGACTTTTGCCAGGGACTTGGACGGGATGGTAGCGCTCTCAATCTAACTCCGTGACTCTTCAGGCTGGTGGGGGTCAAAGGATGCCTGGCTATGTACGCGGTAGGTGCAGAACTGGGCATCACTCATGTACCACTTGCACGGCCATTACCCGTGGGGTAAAGATGGGAAGCCAGAGTATGTGAATGGTCCTTAGGGGAGACCATGGTGCATACGGTTAAAATTGAAATTAATGTAATTATTCCTGGATTTTATTTTATGCCAAATGGTAATTTTTGGCGCGTGTAGAAAAATTGTGATTTTCGAGAAATGTGATTTTTTCTCGAGTTTTACGCTTGGGTCATCATGTGCATGCATGGCGTTAGTTGTTTTAATATATTTATTGTCTTGGAGCATTTTGGGTTATGCGGTACCATCTTTTTGGTACTGTAGATTTTGATGCAGGTTTTGAGGAGGCTGAGCTCAAGGATGCGGCTCCGCCTGAGGAGTGGGAACATTGGCTATATTTTTTGTTGAAGATTATTGCCGCTTTTGCTTATTGTATTTAATTTGATTTGATGTTATTTTGTAAAAAAAAATTGTATTATGTTGACATGTGGATTTTCAGTACTCTGGTATTGTATTAAACTCTGGTACTTAGTTATTTGACTTAACCTTTTCGCTGTGTATTGTTTATTGTACACGTGTTGCATTGCACACACTCAGCATATGTCGATGGGGTGCGTGACCGTGTCGTCATCATCCTAGTGTCTCGATTTCTGTGTGTGTCTGTACATGAAAGTTGGGGGCGCCACACTCATTGTAGAAAAAAAAATTTTGTTATTTTTAAGTGTACTCCAGCTCATTTTTAAATTAGTCTAAAAAAGTTATTTAACAAAAAATATTTAAGATTTTACAGATATATTATATAGTATAAACTTTTTATTGGTAGATTTCGGTAATAAATAAGTTAGAGCTTAAATAGTCGGAGATTTTAAGTGAATATCGAGGTATTTGAAAATTTATAATATTTTAGGATTTTGAGAAATTTAGATCTTTAAGAAAATAGGTTATCTAGCGTTTCAGGTTTAAGTATTGAAAAATGTGTTAATTTGGATATTTATGGAAATTTCGTTGCAATCTTATAGGTGATGATTGATTTTTTGTTCAACACTGTTGTGAAGAAATGCAGAAAGTTAAGAAGTTCAGGTAAGTGAGGTTCCTATACTAGACTTTGCATCAAAGAAATGAACTAAAGTGGATTTTGAAAAATGTGCATGATTTGTTATGAAAAGAAAATTTGAAACAACCTCAGTATTTATTCTGCATTACTCATGAAATATGTATAAAAGTGGAAAGTATTTTTGTCATGATTAGTGTAGACATGTGCAAATTTTTTGCATTATGTTTTTTACTACCCAAAAACAGCGAATATGATTTATGAAAAATTGTACATGTGATGTGAAGATGCTCTGAATCTGTTTTGAATATGTCAAAATGATATGAAATTGTTCAATACTCTGTTTTGATATGATGTGACATCTGAAAACCTTTGGCATGAATTTCTGATTCTGTTTCTGGTCATGACTCAATGATTCTGATTCTATTTTGCTCTAATATATGGCCCTATCACGAGTGATAATTGTGACCTTTGGCCCTGTCATGGGACATAATAGTGACATATGGCCCTATCATGAGACATATTAGTGACCTTCGGCCTTGTCACAGGATATAATAGGGACCTATGGCCCTGTCACGAGACATAATAGTGACCTCTAGCCCTGTCACAAGATATAATAGTGACCTCTGACCCTGTCACAGGATATAATAGTGACCTCTGTTCTAAGTGCAATCTCTTCGGTATCATGGTGCTTTATGTTTTTCTTGGCTTTCTGCAGAATGCACAACCCTACCACGGGAATTAAATATGGTCTTTTTCTGATATGATAAGATGATGATGTTCAGTCATGTTATGCCAAAGGACATTTTTGAATATGAACATTTTGAACTGTCGCTCTAATATTTTGATTACAAGTTTTTGGATATGCATTCTGAAACTTAAATGTTTTGTTCCGTATTCTGAACTTTGTAAATGCTCATGTTTACTTACTAGTATATGTTCTATACTTACTAAGTTATTGATAACTTATCATTTATCTACACAATATTTTTTAGAGGTTTTGAATATTTTAGCTGAGGACCAAGAATATGGAACATGAGTGAGATGAGTTAAGCATAGTGGATTAAGCATAGAAGGTTTATATAAGTATTTAGGAATTTTAGTCAGTAAACTTCTTGTGCTTTGATAATGTGGTATGTTGGGAGGTTGACGCTTATATTAAGAATTTGTGGTGCTACTAGTTATTATTAGAGGTAGCCGAGTTAAAACAATGAGATCTATGTGTAGTTGAGAGATTGGATGTGGCGTCCCAACTCCCACGTATAAAACAATACAGGAGTCGTAATGTCAGAACAATGACAACACGGGTCATACATCCCAACGGTAAGTGCTCAAGTGTGTACAACGTGCAACTAGAGCACCAAAGAGTCGCAGCGGTTAAAATAAATAAGTCTACTAAGTACCAGAATTTTATTTAATACGAAAATAACCAAAATAAATATCCGTTAAAAATTATACAGTTATCCAAAAATACAATAAAAGCCAAATACCTACACGAGAGAAATAATTTCCATAAACCAAATCAACAATAACCACATGCCACCTTCTCCAGGGAGCCGATCCCACAAGCTCCACAACCTCACCTGCACCAAAATCTACAGTACCATAAAAGGATACCGCAAGTAAGTAATAATCTAAACAATCTCCAAGATCAAAATATATTTAATGCTACCAACCATGCATGCATATGATGTACTATGCACCAGATCCAAAATATCATTTTTTTTCGAAAAATGGATATTTTCCAACACACCCCAAAATCTCATTTTTGGCCCAAAAACATAATCCGTCATTTTCCCAGAAAATAATTTACACAAAAATATTTGTCGGACACTGTAGGCAGGAATCACAGGAGGGACTCTACCACCATCCCTGCTTATCACCATTCCTACGCGTACACCGTAAGCGGGAATCGCAGGCGGGACTATACCACCATCCCTATAGTTCCTTTCCACACAACACAAAAATCCAATAAAGCACTGTAGGCGAGAATCACAGGCGGGACTCTACCACCATTCCTACCGCGTGCACCGTAAGCGGAAATCGCAGGCGGGACTACACCACCATCCTTGCTTACCACCATCCCTATCGCGTGCACCGTATGCGGGAATCGCAGACGGGACTATACCACCATCCCTGCTTACTACCATCCCTACAATCTCTTTTTCCTTTAAATCACATAAAAACCCAATTTTCCATAAACACATGAATATGAATGCAATTACACGAAAACTCAGTTTTCAATTTACAAATATGAACATGCGTGCACATGCAATGTACCAGACTAACAACAATATCCAATAACCAAACACAACTCCAACCTCCAATCCATCTGACCCCCAAAACTGCTCGGACTTAGTCCGGCACAACCAACCAATCACAGTAATAATAAATGAGTTAGGGCAAAAATATATCAAAATCTCAAAAGATGTTTGGAAAAATACTTACAGCGCTATATAATAATTTTCGGAAGATCACGGGAGAGCTGGAAACGCCAAAACAGCAACTCCACAATGTAAAAACACTGTGGCCGAAATACACAGTATACCCAATTTCAAACAGGGTCAAACGAAGACTTGAAATTGATAGGGTAGGGTCTAGGGAGGTCGGTGAAGCTAATTGTGGTGGCCTTTGGCCGTGGGTGGCGGCCGAAACGGCGGTGGAAGGCCAGAAAGTGAAAAATAGAGATGAGCTTGTCTGGGCTTCACCGGTGACAGATTGGGGTCGGAGTTGGGTGCTTTGGGTTGCTGGAGGGCCGGTGATGATGTGGTGAAGAGGTGGTGGCCGGAGGTGGAGCGACGGCGGCGCTGGAGCACACAAGGCCGAGCGGTTTCAAGCCGTGCGTGGCAGCTCACGGCGGCACGGAACGGTCTGAAAATGATGGGATGAGGTCGCCAGCGGCTGGGGAGACGAATGGTACCGGTGGTGAGGGTCACGGACGACCGGCGACGGTGCTGGGGCTGAAGAGCCGAAATGCACGGGGAAGAGGAGAGAGAGAGTTCGGGCGGGAGAAAGAGGAACCGAAGGAAAAAGGAGAGAAAAAAGAAAGAAAAGAAAAAGAAGAGAAAAAGAAAAGATGGGGGAAAAGAAATGAAGTCCAATCCTCACATCTTGGGGTCCCAAAAATGATCCAATGAAAAAAATTTTAAAACTACAAGCTAAATAAAATAATTCAAACGCAGTGAAAGACTTAAATAAAACAATACTAATTTTAAAACCCATAAACAAGCTAATTTAAATTAAATATCAATTTAAATGTAAAACAATAATTAATATCAAGAAAATATATAAAATAAATAATTTTCACAACTTAAAATATTATAAAATAATATTTCAAAACTCTCTTAATTTTAAAACAAGAGAATAAATTAATTAAAATAATCATTCGCTAAAAATACACTAAAATATTGAGTGTTACATTGGAGTTTATATATGTATTGTAATATATGATTTTAAGTGAAAGGTAGTAACTCTCCGACCCCATCTAGGACCGGGTTTTACACGTGTTCTGAATTACTCATGAAACTTTGTATAAGAAGAAAATATTTTTTTATATGAGTGGTGTAGACATAAGCTTATTTTTGGCATTATGTTTCTAAAATGTTCAAAAAGAGTGAATATGAGATCTGAAATTTTTTTGCATTGATTAAGTGACGATGTTTTAGATCTATTTTTCTATAGTTAAGATGATATGAATTTGTTCAGTATTCTGTTTTGATATCTTGCCGCATAAAGGTTTTCACGTAGGGTTGCATGGTAGCGAACGCAGGTCACCGATATGTGGATCTCGTCTCAGTGGTGCCTCAACCCCCCTCCCCCGAGATGTCTATTCCACTCTGTGCGCCTAAAACCACTGATGGAGAAGTATACTTCCAGTTTTCTAAGGAAGAAATATTACGATCGGCGAACCATTTAAGTACCCCATTGTTTTGAAGTTTCTCAGACAACACCCTTCACTGGATGTCGTTCGCACATTCATACGTAGCAAATGGGGATTAGAAGGAACACCAATTGTCTCTACAATGAGGCGTCCTCGAAACGAATTTATCCGCATGTCCTCAAAGGAAGATTTTCTGAAAGCCTTGTCGCGTGAAGCCTGTGATATTGATGGTGTTGCCAATCATGCGTTCCATTAGACGCCAGAGTTTAGTGAAGACGAAGAACCATCGTTGGTCCCGATATGGATTGTGCTCCCAGGTTTGGCACCTAACTTCTACCATGAATCATTTTTACATATTATTACTACTCCAATAGGAAAATTTATAAGGCGTGACAACCCAACCCGGTGCGTTACTTGTACTAATGGCGCACGTTTATGTGTGGAAATGGATGCCACTAAAGAGCCTCTTCCTTATTTATAGATTGGGCCCCCTGGATTGGCATCAAGTCGTAAGCAGGAAGTCCTATACGAAACACTTCCAGTGTTCTGATGCAGGTGCAAGGTGCAAGGGCATAATTCTCGGACGTGTCAAGCTGGTAAGATTGTGTCTGGGGAAAAAATATGGGTTTGAAAAAAGGGTCCTGTTATGGGAGAAGCTCTAGAGGATAAACAGACACAAATGGTTGTGGAGGAAATACCTATCGTGGAGTAGAATGAGTCTCATGAGAAGAAGCTAGACACAGAAGACCGTCGCTAAGTAATCAAGAAAACCAGTTGGTAGTGGATACTGGCATTGAAGTTATTCAAGGTGGTGAAATGGTTCTTGTGCAGGACCAACATGTGGCTACTATGGTTTCTAATGTTTTGATTAATGATACTCATCAGTTCCCTAGGGTGTTTGCTGCTGAAATAGAGATCGTGGGGGAGGAAACAGGGGCTTTACAAAAGGCTACTGTGGTGCATGTCGAAGAAGGTTTACAGAGCGTGGATGATCTCTGTCTGGAAGGGAAGTCAGTGTCAGATCCAAAACCTGAGCTACCATTAGAGGTCCTTCCTCGGGAGAAAGACTATTATACAGAGGATGAGGGTGATGTTGCTAAGAGGAAATTCAACAAAAACAGTTTGCAAAAGTAAGGAGTTCTTCTCGGGTTCACACCCGAGCCACTAAATTATCTCTACGATTGGTTCCATCTTGGCATGGAATATTAAAGGTGTAGGAACCCCCAAAGTTCTTCTTAAGAAGTTAGTTGGTAATCTTAAGCCTGATATTGCTGTTCACATGGAGCCATTTCACAGTTTTGATCGAGCTCAAAGTTTGATGCAATGTTTGCAGTTTGAGAATGGCATTTCTAATGAAGCAATTGGTGGGAAAGTTTTGGTTTTCTGAAATAATTTCATGGAGGTTCAGGTTTTTGCAGCAGTTCTCAATTTATTTCTATTCGTGTAGGGACAGGATCTCAACAGTTCTTATGTAATTTCATGTACGCAAAGTGTTCTCAGCTGGAAAAGCAGGAGTTATGGGATGACCTTAACTCGAATTGTCCTGGGGCTGAGCCTTGTTTATTTGCAGGCGACTTCAATATTATTAGATTTGACTAGGAAAGAAGGGGTGGTCGCCCTTGGCCTTGGGTTTGCTATGGAAAAGTTCAACAGTTGGATTCATCAAGGTGGCTTGTTTGAAATGAAAACAAAGGGTAGAAGGTTTTCTTGGTGCAATGGTCAGTGTGGGTTAGCCAAAAGTTGGGCGAAGCTTGATCGTGCGTTTTTAGATGCTCTCTTATTTCAAGATTTGCAAATGGTGTTTGTTGATATTTACCAAGATCGACATATGATCATTGCCTGATGCACATTGAGTTAACCAAAGATCGTTTCTCTTATGGCCCTCCTCCGTTTCGGTTTGAGCCGATGTGGTTTGATCATCCTGAAATTTTTACTTGTGTTCAGAGAGCTTGGATGGTACCAATAGAAGGAATGGGTTTATGGAAGATTGCTAATAAATTAAAACAAGTCCGGGTGGCTCTCCGTGAATTGAATAAAAGGGTTTTTGGTCAGACTACGACCAAAATTTATCAACTTAAGGAGAAAGTGGAGAGGCTTGAAAGTAGATTAATTCTGGGTTGGGATGAAGATGCTATAGGGAGTTACAATTGGTTGCTGCTGACCTATCTTCGTGGAGGCGCAGGGGGGATACTAGGCTGGCATAGATGGCCAAGTTAAAATGGAAGGTGGATGGGGACAAAACTTCCTCTTTTTTCCATGCTTGTTTGGCGAATAAGAGATGAAAACACATTTCAGATATGAGAGATGTGGATGGGGTTGTTTTTTATTCGCCAGAAGCCATACATCAGGGAAAGGAAAATGCCAATATCTGTTGCCCTCCTACTATGAAAGAAGTCTATGCAGCTATTTCCTCTATTCCAACAAATAGCTCTCCGGGCCTGATGGTTTTGGTGCGGGTTTCTTCAAGAGTTGCTGGGAGGCAGTGAAGGTGGAGGTCTGGGAAGCAATTTCAGAAATATTCCTCTCTAAGCAATTGTCAAGATTCTATTCGGCTTCTTTCATTGTCTTAATTCCGAAAGTTGATGTGCCTTCAGGTTTTGAAAAGTTTATGTCTATCAGCCTTTGTACGGTATTCTATCAATTATGCTCTAAAATTATTGTTAATTGGTTGATGAGTCTTCTCCCAAAGATGATCTCTCTTAAGCAAGGTGCCTTCATCCCTTGGTGCAGCATATTTGAAAAGATTTCTCTTATGCAAGAAATGGTCCATTCTATTAATAAGAAGTCTCATGGTGGCAATAACTTCTTTAAAGTGGACATGACTAAAGCATATGATCTGGTCGACTGGCATTTTTTGTTGGAGGTTCTTCGTTGTTTCAGTTTTCCTTCTCAGGTATGTGATTTTCTTTGGGCTTGTTTCTCGTCGCCTTGGTATTCGGTTATGATGAATGGGACCTCGAAAGGTTTTTTTCAAGGAGGTCGTGGTTTGCATCAGGGGGATCCTCTCTCCCCTTACTTGTTTATTATTCTTCAAGAGGTTCTCTCGAGACTTCTAAGAATAGTGTTGTGGGGAAAAGATTTAGTCAATTTTTACAAGCCAAAGGTACGATTCAAATATCCCATCTTATGTATGTTGATGATGTGGTGATTTTTACCAATGGTAGTACAAGATTAATTCAAGAGCTTTTATCTGTCTTAGATAAGTATGAGAAATGGTCAGGCTAGAGGATTAATAAAGAAAAAACAGCAATATCTTTTTCTCAAAAAAATGTTTTGGGTTGTAAGAGAGTTCTTATGCATATGACTGGGTTTTCAGAAGGTCTCCTTCCTTTCAAATATTTAGGGGTGCCTATTACTTGGGGAAGACTTAAGCAAATTCATCTAGCGGATATGGTTAACAAAGTCCGAAATAAAATTAGTGGTTGGAAGATGAAGCTTTTATCTTCAGGAGGTCGCCTTATTTTACTACAGCATGTGCTTTATAGGATGGCATTGCATTTGTTTATCGTTTTACAGGTACCTCAATCCATCATCAAAGAGTTACACCGATTCATGAGTACATTTTTTTGTGGAGAGGCTAATGGAAAGGGGAAGAAAAAAGGGGTGGCTTGGCACAAAATGTGTAAACCAGTGGAAGAAGGAGGACTGGGTTTACGTAACCTGGATGACAAGCAAAAGGCTTTGCATATGAGGTTTGCTTAAAATTTACTCCAAGGTAATTCTCTTTGGGCTCAATTCCTTAAAGGAAAATATGTGGGTTCTAAACCTTGGACTCTCATTGATATGAACAAGGGTACGAGATTTTGGAAGATGATTATTAAAAGTATTCTACTGGTCCTGGATAATTCAAAGTGTCGTATTAGGGAAGGTAATCTTTAATTTTAGTATGATAAATGGAAGGATCAGGGTCCTTTAATTAATGATCTTCCGATTGTGGGTCTACCTATGCTTAAAGTGATGGATTGTAAACAGTCTAACTAGTGGGACATAGATTTGTGGGTTCGGTTGGTGGGGCATGAAAGGGTGGATGAAATTATTGATGCTCTTTTTGTTTGTAAGGAGGGATCAAATGTGTTGATCTAGACGAGGCAGGACAGTGGTTGTTTTTCTACAAAATCAGCTTGGGATTGTATCTGTATAAGGAGTTCTTTTATGGCAGGGCATGTTTGGATGTGGCATAAGATGCTTCCTCTTAAGGTTTCGGTTTCCATGTGGAAGGCTTGGAATAATGCTCTAAGTGTTGATGATCATCTTCGTCGCATTGGTGTCCCGATTGTTTCTAGGTGTGAATATTGTGATGAGGGTAACTATGAAGACCAAAATCATGTGTTGTTCCAAGGGACTTTTGCTAGTAGGGTGTGGCGATACTTTGGCACTATCTTTGGTTTATCGATCGGTGGCACTTGGAAAGAGACGGTGGAGGTGTGTTTTAAACGTGCATTTTCTTCTTCCCAAGTGGGGATTCTTGTGGAGCTTCTCCCTTCTTTTCTTTTTTGGCGTCTTTGGCATCAAAGATGTGTCGCTCGCATGGAGGGTAATCTAAAGTCCTTCAGTGTGGTTTGGCAATCTATTCAACTTTGGATTAGTTCGGTCTGTCAAGACATTCATAAGGTTTGTAAATGTTCCAGGCATGATACTCAGGTCTTACATTCTTTATTTATTTCGCCTTTCGTTCCATCAAGGTGCGGTCCTCAGTTGGTGGCCTAGAAAAAACTCACTCAAGGTTGGTTCAAGTTAAATACAGATGGTAGCAGCTTTGGCAATTCTGGGCCTTCAGGGGTGGGTGGTATTATCAGAGATGATCAAGGTAATTTGATGCAAGCTTTTGCATCTCTAATAGATGTTGGTTCGAATAATAGAGCTAAGTTATTAGATCTTCTGCATGGTCTTAAAGCTTGAAAAAATCTAGGGATTGGTTTTGTGGAAATTGAACTTGATTCTCAAGTGGTGGTGTCGTGGTGAAAGAGAAGAAGATGTGGGGTATGGTATATGGAAGACTTTTGGGAGGAAATTGTTGACCTCATGGGTTCTATGATTTGCTCAGTGCGACATGTCTTTAGAGAGGGTATTAAAGTTACAGATTGGCTTGCAAAGTATGGTGCGATGGGTCAACACGTGGAGTGGCAAGTCATTGGGGAAGTGCCGAGGATGCTACGATGCTTCATTAGATTGGACAAGCTGGGTCTTCCTTTGCTTTGTTGTTGATTATTTATCTTGATTTACTCTGTTTTATTTTATTTCTTGGTTGGTATTGTGTTGTTTTGTTTTTGGATGTGCTAACCTTGTTTTTGCAGGTTGTGTGTGTTCTTTTTGCTATGGTTGTAATGCTTTCCTTTAGCTTATTTTGTAATGTGGATTTATGATTTTAAGTTTTTTTTTTTTTATGCCTAGGTGTGGGCATTTATGATTATTTGTAGCCCCCGGGTGTCTGGTTGTAATTACGATTTTCCTTCTTCATAAGTGAGGGTTATCAATAAATTTCGGGTAGAATACTTTTTTTTTTTTTTAAATTGATGTGGCATATGAAAATCTTGGGCATGACTTGTTGATTTTGTATCTTATTTTGTTCTGGTTCTGACGATCTGTTTCTAATCTGTTTCGTTAGGGACCCACCATGGGTAATAATAGTGGTATACGTCCCTGTCACGAGCAATAGTAGTAGTATACGGCCCTTCTACGAGTAATAACAATGGTATACGACCCTTCTATGGGTAATAATAGTGGTATACGACCCTTCCATGAGTAATAATAGCTTATACGACCCTGCCACGGGTAATAATAATAGTATATGGCCCTGCCACAGGTAATAATAGTGCTATACAACCCTGCCACGGGTGATAATAGTGGTCTCTGTATGAGTGCACACCATTTTGTTGACAGAATGATTTATGTTCTGTTTGACTATCCGCAAATGTAAAACCCTACCACAGGAGATAAACATGGCCTCTACTCTGATATGATGCTCTGATATGATGATGATGCTACTCAGTTATGCTATGCCAAATGATACTTTTGAATAAGAATATTTATGAACTTTTACTCTGATATTTTTTATAACATGTTATGATTCTGTATTCTGAAATTAAAAATGTTTTATTTTACATTCTGAACTCTATAAATGCTCATGTTTACAAACTAGTATATGTTCTCTGCTTTCTAAGTTGTTGATAACTCACCCCTTATCTCCTCAATATTTTTCAGATAATTGTAATAGTTCAGTTGGAAATCAAGAGTATAAAGTATTAGCAAGATTTGATGATCGTAGAGGAATAAGTGCCAAAGGGTACAAGAAATTGTTGGAGAGTCCTATTTAGTAGATTTATTATTTTCTGTTATTTTGGCTATTTTGAGACATGGATGTTTCTGAGTCTTTGTGGAGATTTTAATTTGTTATGTTACAGTATTTCTTTGCTGTCCCTGAGGAGGAACATATATATTTGTGTTGAACAAATAAATTTATATTTTATGGAGTCTTTGAAGTATATATAAATTTATAACGTTATGGGAGATGATTTAAGGTAACAAGAGCTAACTCCTTGAACCTCCGGGATCGGAACGTTACAATTGTACTAAAATAGTAGTGAATATTTTGTGAATAGTAATGAAATAGTCTAAAAACATATGAAAACAATTGTGCTCCCAAACATCCCTCTTGAACGCCACTTTCTAATTTTTCCTCTCTTAAAAACTTAAATTATGTCCCTAGTTCTCGCAGCTCAACCAAGTCATCGTCCTTCAACTTCCAATCACTGCCGTCATGCACATTCAACCTTAGCACACTGCCTATTAATTCCAAAACCAATTTAGATAAGAGAAATCCTTAGGACCGATCAAGTTACTATTAACCAAATAACAACCTGCCAATCACAAAGTAACTCCTAAGACCTCCACCACACTTATCCTGAACCAAAAGTACATCAGAAAATGAGAAGCTCTTCTTCGCGATTTCAGCCCCTTACCCCTCTCACCCCCTCGAAGCTTATTCCAGCCCCACGAATCGCACCCGAAGGAACGTCGCTCAACCCATCGAACAACGTGGGCGTCGGCATTTCCTTATCGAAGCCCTTTCCGTCGCGTCTCAGCCCCCTCAAAGCTCAACCCCAAGGAACTCTTTATTTGTAATCCCTTCGTCACTCAACCCATCGAACAACGTTAGCATCGGCCACCTTCAGAACCCCCCCCCCTTCATCATTACATCTCCTTATAGAAGCCCTTTCTATTGCGTCTCAACCCCCTCGAAGCTCAGCCCCCTTCGCACCGACGATAAAGAGCAACCCCTCAAAGACGTAACCATTTTTGGTATGCCCTTTGACCAACCACCAATGAATAGTAACCCCTCCCTAAGACCCAAAAAACCCAAACTCTTGCTTTATACATCAAGCTAGGCTTTCTTTATGCCAACCAACTTTAGAATTCCAAGCTCTTCTCTCCATGCAATTCTCCAATTAAAATCTCGGTTTGTTGTGCTTAATGGAATTCCTTTACACTTTTCTTTGCTCTCTCTTTGGGTTGCCCAGCTAGCTCTAAGTCAGTCCTCCATTGGAGTGGTCAAGGTCCAAACTCCAAACCAAGTATAATAGATAGGTCAAATACTCTAATAAATGTGGGGGCTTCTGCTTTTGGTACTGTGTTAAAGTAAAAGAATCAATGAATTGTTGCTTTCCCAACATCTTCCTTCCCCATCACATTTTTAACTTTTGAAGTTTAGACAGACAACCCTGCTCAGACCTTCCTGCTTGTACATCATGTGCGTGCTCTTTCATACCATCCATCATCAGCTATGGTTGCATACACGGAGCAATATTCTTAGTGGAGTAATGAGACATACATAGTTGTGTCTCCATAATTTTTCTTTTGAAAGTCGTGTGCGCACTTATTACCAAGGAAATTTTCTGAATTTCTCATCACTAATTAGAGATGGATTAAGTTACACACCAACAATAAAAGATTTGCATATGAACTCTCAGCATCTATGTAATAGAGTGAATATAAGATAAATAATGATTACACATACAGCCCCTTATAACCATTCACGTCTTCTTTAAAATCAGCTTCCACCCACCACCTTTGTGACATTTAATCAAACACATACTTGAGTGTCAACCATGAAATCCATGTGGGCAACTAGTTGCATTGGCGTCAGACTTTCTGAGCTACGTCGACGTCTGACTGAGATTGGGGCGGTGCAAAGAGAGGCATCGAGGAAGAGAGGGGCTGTGCGATTTACAAAAGGGCACTTTTGAGTTGCATCGGCGTCGGACTGAGATGCTTGCATCGGCGTCGGACTGAGATGCTTGCATCGGCGTCGGCGTCAACATCGGACTGAGGGCAGTGCAAAGAGAGCCAGCAAGGAAGAGAGGGGCAGAGAGGGGCGGTGCAAATGAGAAGGGAAAGGGCTACACATACATATGACTCTTGATTCTCAGTGGTGGAGCATATTCAAATTACAGTGTATTTTCTTACATGGCTTGAGTTGAATAGAGGGCTGCTTTTGTGAGATTTACAGCCAGACCGCTGGGAAGCTATTATGTTTAGATAAATCCCTCTCTCAACTCTTTTCTCTCCCTCCTTTTAGAATATATCTCTCATCCTCTCTCTCCCCCTTGGGTTTTGAAATGAGGGGGATGGCCTTCAAATTCAGCTTCAAGTTCTAGTTTTTTCACAATCTTTGCATTAGAGGCAATTTCAAAAAACAGATGATCTGGATTTTTGAAGGGATCGAAATCCAAGTCTAAGGATTAGCAATATTATATGTTTTCCTTCAAATTAATGGTATCCACACCTTCACCTCTACAATCATAATTAGGGGTGTAACCGGTCCGGTCCGGTCCGGTTTTGGACAAAATCTTGGACCGAACCGGTATGACCGGTTTTGTATTTTTCAAAACCAATTACGCACCGGTTACCCTCCTAAACCGGTATTTCCGGTTTTACCGGTTTTCGGTCCGGTCCGGTCCGGTTTTTCAGTTTTTTTTAAATATAAATTTGATATTAGTATAATATTAGACTAATAGTATTAATATTAGACTATTAGTATAGCTATATAATACATGATCAATTACATTTTCATTTTTAAGATTAAACTTTTATTTTATACTAACATTATCTTATATATGATTATATTAATAGCATATGATCAAAGAAATTACAAATGTTTATATTTAACATTAACATTTTATGTTATAATTTATAAATTATAGTATGAAATTATTTCATATATGATATATAATTATATTATATATATATAAATTTCACATAAAATTATAAATTATATAAAACTTATATATTAATATATATAATATTTTGTATAAAACTTATATATAAAATATTATTTTTTATATATATTTTATCAACCGGTCCGGTCCGGTTCGGTCCGGTCCGAAAAATCTCAAAACCGGAACCGGACCGGTTCCGGCCGGTTTATGAAATTTGAGAACCGGTTCCGGACCGATTGGGTTAAAAACCGGTAAAACCGGTCTGGGCCGGTCCGGTTTGGTCCGGTTTACCGGTTTTCCGGTTTAAATTTACACCCCTAATCATAATCAGCTTTTTCCAACTTATTAAAAAGAATTAGAAAGGTTTTTTTTTGGCATACAATTTTCCTATCTCCATATATAGAAAAATTGAAGGTCTACATCGTGAGCAATAAAAAGGCATTGAGTATTGATGGTGTCTAATTTTATGAAGATGTACATGGTCTAGCACGTTGTATTAAAGTCTAATCTTGGGCAATGAAATTAAAAATTCATATATAAAAGTAGTTTTACAATCTAACAGACCACATCAAGCCACTAAGCATTTCTCAATTCAAATTTAAACCAAGACAAAATTAATAATATAGAAATATCTTATCAGCACAAGCCAAACCAAACAAAACAAAATACCAAATATCAATCAATTCGAAATTACAAGCAAAGCACTCCCAACATATATATATATATAAACTAAAAACAAAACAAAACAAGCTAGTTTACACATATTATGGAAAGAGCATTAGAATCAGCAGTGCAGCAACTGATTCATATATGCTTGATATTTAGCCAAACATACACTCACAAACACATGCACCTAGCTAGTTCAACTACAGACAATAACTAGTCTAAACCAAGGGAAGATAGATGCAAGGAACTCCTTGTCCTCCAAGAAAATCTCCATGTTCTTGGACTTCATTACAAACCCAACGGCTTCCTCATTTTATTCAAAAACCAATCCTTCCTAAGCTGTAGTAATCATCAACAGAGGGATTCTTTTTAACATTGAAAGCCCTTGAGAAAAAAAAGAGTAGCTTCCGATCATAGTATTTTCCCAAAACTTGCAGCCGGAAACTAAAGAGATCATCCTCGTCATGCAAAACACACTCTCCGGGGCTGACCCACTTTCCATTCTCAGCTCCATCTGGGATCCAAATCCTTTTGGCTGCTTCAGTGTCCGGCTCCCAATTAAATTTACTCAAGTATTTATAAATTCGAACTATAGTGTAATATTCAGGATGGAAATCAAGGTGCCTGGCAATCAAGGGGCATCCTTTCTTTACATCCACGGTAACATGAATAGCATTAAGTTCTTTTTTGTATGATCTAATGTTAGAACCATAAAAACCTTCATCAAGAAAAGGTCCATCCGTATGCTTCAAATGAGATCCCCACGTAGAATCGAACAAGCAGCACTGATCTGGAGGCCTATAACCATCATTCGTCTTCAACCATTTTTGAGAGATTCTTCTACAGAAAGTGTCTGGAAATTTGTAACTCCCTGCATGATTATGCAAGAAAATGCGGATACATTCCAGGATGGCAACCACATTTGCAGGAGTTATGATGGAAGGGTCCTGGGGGAAAGAAAGACCATCAGCAATAAACTTTACACCATCTTTGAATTCAGTGACAACCCCTATACTTTTCAGCTCTTTCTTGTATTCGTGAATGTCCTTGTCATAATAATTGCCACTATCGTCTATGAAAGGGAGCAGAGTAATTGGGGCAATTGATTGCCAATCTGGACCATACAAAATGCAATTGCTTGGAGATCTGAGATCACCAAAGCAAGTTCGCAGCCACTTCATTTCACGAACGTATTTCCTAAGATCTGGAGGAAACTTATATGGAGTATCCTTTAGCAGTCTGTAACATGACAAAAAGGACAAAACATTTTCTTTTGTCATGGAAGTCGCTTGCTGCTTGAAACTCTGGGCAAATACTTCGGCTACCTCCTCAAAATCCACCTTTACTCCTAGTTGCTGCAACTCGTTTCTGTACGAGAAGATGCTGCCTCCATAGAAATCATGATCAATAAGTGGGACACCGTTGAAAACGTGTAGAATGCAAGCCCACTGAGAGTCAAACAAGAAACAGTCTCCCGGAGACTTGTAACCAATATTTGTCTTGAAGCATTTCACACCACTCAATGTCGCGATGAGTTTGTTGCATTGATCTCCTGAATGATGCATACATTTCAGTATGAATATAACAGCCTCTGCTGTCAGAGAAGACAAGGATGAAGGTGATTTTAAGTTGTCTACAACAAGCTTGTGACTTCCACTGAAGCCAATTAACACACCAAGGGACCTGAGTTCCTCTTTAAAAGAAAAGATTTCATCCCCAAAGTAACCTGTATCGATGAAGGGGAGGTTACTGATTTGAGATGCAACTTTCCATTTATGCTCAATCAAAATAGATCCAACTGGAGACATGTCACCTTTGGATGTCCTCAACCATCTTCTTTCTTTGATAGTACTGATGAATTCTTTCTGTGCAAGATAATTGGCCCTCAAAGACCTGATGAAATTCAAGACAGAGAGCACCTGGCATTTAGTTAAAGTGGAGGAATCAGCAAGAGAAATGGGATGCTTCCATATAAATTCACATGCTTCTCCATACTCAAGCATGACGCCCATTGTCTTTAGCTCCTCCTTATATTTATTTATTTGATCACCATAGAAACTTTGATCAATCAATGGAATATCAGCAAGCCCTAATCCGTTCTGCAAAATGTTTCCTAGTGAAGAAGTAAGCATGAATGACCCAGATGGTGGCCTGTAACCCGAGCAGCCATTGGTAGTAACCTTCAGCCAGCTACCTTCCTTTACGCTCGCCAAGAATTTATCTGGAATTTGAGTTCTCCTACATTTCAGGTTTTGAATCCAATCCAAAAGCAAGAATGCATTTTGTTTGGTGAGAGGTGCAGAAACAGCAGGAATTGCAACATTGGGAGGAGCTATATGAGGGATATCAGAAGCAGCAACATGAGTTTTAAGGAACTCCAAGAGCTGTTCTCCAGAACAAGATTCACCTGCAAAAGAACCCGGGCACAAGTATTCTTCTCCTAACTCAACATAGCTTTTACCTCTCCATGAATTTGAACCAATCAATCCCGCCCATTTGCTTCGGTTGGCAGGGACCAGAACCCCTTTCCTCTGTCTGATTAGTTTCCCATATTTATTTACGAGGGGCATAATACCACATAAATCATCTATTTGAGCTTTTGACAGATGACTCTTTGAGAAAGAGTGATATAAGAAGTGAACAAAGGCAATGGCGAGCTTACAGTCATTATTGATACAGTCATTAAGGTGAATTGCATAGTCATATACATCCACAGTACCAACCTTGACATGTTCTCGAAGCCATTGTTGTAAAGTCATCGTCTTAGGAAAGAATCGGATAGCTTCTTGTGTGCTTTGTGGCATAAAAAAAAGACTCGCAACACAATGGAATTCCCAGTTCCAATTAATTAGCCATGAAGAATGACGAGAATACCTGGATACGGACACCACCTTATAAGAGCTCCTGCATTCATCTATGCTGCACAAAGATACATCCTCATCAACACCCAAATATTTTATGAGTGGTATGTTTTTCATCTTGGTTCTCTCAAATTTTGACTTCCAATTCTCGGCAACAAATAGTAAAATCTCCAAATACACGTCCTCGGCGACTCCTGCAACAAGGTTAGAACTCTGGAGGCACTTGGCATACCATTCATTCTTGACTTGTTGTACTCCTAAGAAACTCAATATGTGATCATACTCCCCTTTATCAAATGAAGAACTCAGTATATACTTTCCATGGGATGAGAGATTAAACAAGCTCACCCCTTGCTTCCCTGCCTTTTCCAAAATGTTCCAAAAATCAGGCATAAGCCTACCGACTTCGCATGGTTTATGAAAGAACTTTTGCTTTGTACACGACTCACTGGGGACAATATTTTCTTTAACAAGCTTTTCCTTGATTGAATTCCTCACTTTGTTCAACTCTTGATAAGAAGAGCTGTTGACAGGAATGAACTTGAACATGGGAGCCAAACTTGATGGTGGAACATTCTGATCAGAAGTTCGAACTAGGGAGACAAAAGCATCAATAAAAGCAGAGGAAACACAGTCAAGAATCCCTTGGTTCCACTTACTGTCCAAGAGAATTGTTTCCCTTGATGATGCAAGAAGAAAATCTGCCTGAATTATAAAGGGAAAGTTAGTAACCATCTCTGTGGGAAGAAATGCATAGATCCCAGGTGAACTAGTCCCTCTGTTGAGACGCTCTCCAAAGGGAAAAGCCAACGTTATCACTAACTCTTCTACTTCCATTCTTCTTTCCACTCTGTTTTCATGTCTTACAGGGAACTTTTGCTTCCACATATAGTAGCTACATTCTGTAATATCAGACCCATTATTCTTTCTCTTAGCAGAGAGATGGAGTGTGGAGGACTCAGCATCAATGTTCTTCCTCATGACAAAGTTAGTCTCGCTTGTAATAGCAATTGCACTAACGGTATTGAGCTTCTTATTATGTTCCCAGACTGAGAGCCGCTTCAGCTTTGTTAGGAATAAAATTACTTCAAGATGAACGCTTGAGAGCTGCTGCTTCACAGGTTTGACCATATCAGGCTTCAAAGGTAAGACAATTGTTGTTGTAGGGAGAGATTTTTTGGAACCATATATTTGTTGTATATCAGAAAGTCTTGGGTTCTCCTCCACCCATTCTGGAACTATGTACCCAAGGTTGCAATGTGGGCAAGGCTCTTCATTGAATCGTATCTGATACCCATTGCTGAATATGTAGGGCTGAGCAGTAATGAGAAATACACTTTTGAACCCAATTCCTGCATTTTTAACCATATGGTAATTTAATTAGAGATAAAAGAACATACATATCCTTCCCATTCTCACAGATCAGCCAAAAAAGAAAAGAAAAGAATATAGCTCATAATTAATTCATAGTAATCGAGGTTTATATCTTATATATGATGGCACAGATCATCAAGTAATTTCTTGAGCATTGAGAGAGAGAGAGAGAGAGAAAGATAACAATTAGCCTGGTTCGGATTTAGAGTTGAGATGAGATGAGTTGTAATGGTTTTAAATACGTTGAATAAAATATTATAATATTATTTTTTAATATTATTATTTTTTTAAAATTTTAAAACATTAAATTGTTTATTATATTTTATATGAAAATTTGAAAAATTTGTGATGATGAGATGAGATGAGTTTTCAATCCAAACGGACCTTAAGAACTAAGCTTGTAATTTCTAGAAGTTACACTGAACACTTTTCAAAGGCAAACCAAGATTGAGATAACTTATCAGCTATAATATTTTTATTTATTAAAATAAAAGAAACAAAACAAAACCTCATCAAAGTATGTAACATCACATGATTCTCAAACGTACGCATGATAAATTATGAATCTTGACGTACGACTGATCATGATCACCCCAAAACAAGTTAGTTTTCGAAGCAATTTAATTACCCCATTAATAGATGATCTAGCAATAAATAGTTGTTTTAAGGGGGTACTGAAATTGTCACGTATCATATGCATGGTTAATTAGATCATGATAAACTTATAAAAAAATTTACTTCTCTACATGTCAGTTATTGATACATTTATTTCTAATTTCCTTCCCGTTCTCAAGATTGTAACACCATGATCATCGATGATCTTTATGCTGCAGCATGCTCGTTCTAGCTAGCATACATTTTTCAGAAACATAGTACGTGAGAGTACTGCATGGATGCATGCATGCAATAATATCGATCGATCATATAAAGTAGAGTATTAAATATTGGAGTGTGAAAATTAAAGTAGACGTAGTAGTTGGTACGTACCATTCTCTCCAATATAACCGCGTTTCCTGTTGCCTTTCTTGGTGGACTGACCAACACTGCAAATGGAGTCTATGTTTTTAGAAGAGAAACCTTTCTCGTTGTTGAAAATAAGCAATGTTGCTGGAGCTCCCCTGCCCGTAATGTCCTCCGAGGTTATCAGGAACTCAAGCGATGGATCCACCCCCTCCATGTATTCGTTATCTTCCGCATTCTGACACACACAATTTTTAAATTAAAAAAAAATATTAGATACAAGTTTCAAATAGACGAGTCTCGAACAAGTCATTTAGAAAAAAATAGATCTCACTAATAAAAAATAATTTTTTTTACATTTTTAAGCTGGAGTCTACTTTTTTACAAGGAAGATTGTGTACAACTGGTGAAAATGAAGGAGTGCTTAGCTGTTAATTATATAACATGATTTGAATCTCTCAAAATGAAATCTCTGTTGGAGGAGAAAAACAAATATTCTATTCTAGAGGGAAGAGATGAGAGACTATTTTGAGTATTTATAGGCTTGTTGATTCACCTAGCATTTACTCTAATACACGAACACCCAATGTACATGAATGCCCCAAAAAAATCTCATGCTGATCATCCGTTTCATGGACGATGCTGCAATACATATATATATATAACATCATCAAGAACCGATACATGCATGCATGTACGAAGATGAAACACACACACAATTAAAGCAAGCGTCTTGCATGCATATGAAAGATCAGAATGAGTACTAGCGAGGAACCTGAATGAGTTCCATGAGAAAGTGGACATCCTTGGCGTAAAGTTCAGTAGACAGGTTTTTGACGGCCTGATGAAGATCCTCCGTCAATGGGTTCAATTCTCCTCCGATTGAAAACTTTTTTCTACGTATCTCTTCTATGTGTTCTCTCGCCTTCTTTTCCATTCCTTCCCAAAACACACGCACAATATTGACACAATTACCACCAGATCTAATTCGATTATAGCCAGAGGGTAGTGCTGAAAGTAGTCGGAGATAGGGTCAAGCTAGCACGTCTATTTATTTGCCGAGCAGGGACCTTAACGAAGAGGGTTTACTTCCCAAACAGGATAAACGTCGATGGTACAGCTGAGAGAAAAAAGAAAAAAAGAAAAAGAGAAAAAAAGAAAAGAGAAAGCACAAAAAAAAATATTTTGCATAGACATTTGAGGGTAGCTGATCAGTGATCCCATCATCAAGGTGTTGGGATTGTACGAAAACTGCTTTTGAAGGAACTTTGGAACGCAATTCGACCACTCGGTACAAACTACAGAAGTACTCTTTGATTCCTTTCGTCGTCACGCCTTTAATTTCCACTTTCCAAGGAATAGAAATACATCGGTGGATCAAGATCTAACAAAGTAATACCTCGGACGACCAATTCGCTCAATCAAACCCCACACAATAAAACTCATATATATAACTTTGAAAAAATTGAATCAAATTATCTAGGACTAAATTATACCAGACAAAAAAGATCAATAAGTTTTCTCAGCCAAAAAATTAAAAAAATTATAAAGAAGTGAAATAATAGTGATTAATTATTCTAACAATCTTTTATAGTCCCTTTTGGTTGTTAAACTCATCTGAGTTCAACTCGGTTCAATCTAATTTTAATCTAAATATAATATCCAAACACCCAACTCTCAAATTATTAAACTCATTTCAACTTCAAACCTCCTTATACGTGGGACTCACAACCTTTTCCAATTCAACACTTCTTTACACTTGGGACCTACAACCATTTTCAACTTTCCATAAATACATCTTAACTCATCTTAACATTCAAACACATTTAAACTCATTTTAGGTGGATCCCACAAAACTCATTCTATCATCTCAACTCACTATTATTCATAAAGAACTCAACTCAGATTATGGGTGAAAGACCGACCTATCAGTTCGGTTTTGGGTCAAAACCGAAACCGACCAATAGGGTCTATCAGGCGGGACAAACCAACCGAAACCGACCGTGCAAGGGGGCAAAACCGACCGGTTCGGTTACCGGCTAGTTCACAGTCGGTTTATCAGTTTGGGCCATTTTAAGACCCAATTCAACTTCTTTTTAGACTTAATTTAATAATTTATTATTCAAAATCATCTACATTTTAGACTTTTTTTACATAATTCTTAAAATTAATTTTATATATTCAATTTCTTTTTAATTTTAATGTCATGTATATGCTATTAGTATAACTACTACATATATACTACTTTTACTTTATAGTCTTATTATCTTATATACTAATTACTAGATAAATAAAAATAAATAAATAAAACTCCACTAGATGTTTAATACGCATTACAAACAAAACCAAATTGTCTTAAGCAAGTAAGCAACAAATAACAACTGTTCTTGAATAAAATTTCACAAATCTTCATTCTTCAATATTCCAAATAGATTCTTAATGGCCAATGTAGTCTTCGACTCTTCAATCATCAATAGTTGTGATAAACGATGCTCCTAACTCTATATAGAAAAACATCAAGTAATCAATATTAATAAATTAGGATAATGAAAAATAAATAAATTAAATTATAAAAGTAAATGAATATGGAAATCGAATGAGAAAAACACATTACCAGATTCTACTACAAAGCTCTCAACATTATCCATGGAATCTCTTGAATATCAATTGACGTTGACGGATGTCGCAACCAATTCTAAGTACAAATAAGTGCCTTAACAGTTCTCGGAGCCAAGGAACTCCGAAAAGGATCATGTACACGACCTCCCATACTAAATGCTGACTCTGATGCAACCATGGAAATAGACATGGCTAACACGTCTCGTGCAATCCTCACAAGTATAGGATAGTTAGGCTCATTCATTTTCCACCATTTCAACAAGTTAAAAGATTGACTAAATGCCTCACAACCTTCTGATAAATACCGATCTATCTCTATTTTGGTAGCTGTAGATCCAGAGGCGATCAATGCTAGCAACCACTCATAAAAAACTTGTGACTCATGATTATCTTCAACATCATTTGGAAGTGCAGATCTCGGAGAGGAAACATGTTCTCTGCTAGTCGAGATAGAACCGAACGTAGCATTATATTTCGCATACATGTCTGAAAATAAATGTCTCACCCTCGACAACAAATCTTCAGCCCAATTCTCATCATAAATTTTTTTCAAGTGAAAAGTAGAAGCCCCAACCTACTACGTGGATCAAAGATAACTGCAATCAATAACAACAAATTCATCCTATCCAATGAACCCCAATACTTATCAAATTTCATTCTCATGCTTATGGCCATACTCATCAAATAAGTATTCTCATTCTCACTCAGCCTAACCAACTCTTTTTGGAGCAAACAAATCTCCAAAAAACTTGTGCTTGCCATGACATGTAAAGACCCAAAAAATCAACAACTAGCATCATAAAACATCTTCAAAAATTTCACAAAAGTCCGCTTTGACTCCCACTCGTCAGCTCTAGGAGGCCCAATGTTTCCATCTTTAAAGTAAGAGAGAAAATTGTAGTCATCACTCTTCATCCGCCTAAAAGCCTTCTCAAATTTCTCAGCAGCATCCAACATCATGTAAGTTGAATTCCATCGGGTTTGCACATTACGGCACAACATTTTTTTACAATCAATTTTTTCCTTTTCTGCACATATCTTAAACTTGTCTAATCTTGCAGGGGAGGAGCGCACATATCTAACCGCATTTCTAACCATTGTAATGGCATCATCACACTCCTTAAGACCCTCATTCACAACAAGGTTCAGAATATGAGCACAACATCTCATATGCATATACTTTCCCTCCAACATATTCTCCGTCAAAAAATGCTTCAAATATGCAATTGCAGTATCATTTGAGCTAGCATTCTCAACAATAACAGTAAATATCTTATCAATGCTCCAATGAAGGAGGCACGATTCAACATATTTTTCAATAGTATCCTCTCGATGATTAGGGATTAAACAAAAATTAATAATTTTCTTTTGCAACTTCCAATCACTATCAATGAAATGTCCAGTTAAGCATATATAATTAAGATTTTGTACCGATGTCCACGTATTGTTAGTTAATGAAATCCTCATTATCCCATCTTTAAACAATTTTTTAAGTTTAGCCTTTTCAGATGCAAATAGTTTCATACAATCTCTTGCAACCCTCACTCGACATGGAACTTTAAATCTAGGTTCAAGCAACCAAATTATCTTCTTAAATCATTGCCCTTCAACAATTCTAAATAGTAATTCATCGAGGATTACCATCTCCGCAAGCGCCAACCTCACAACCTCCTCACTATATTTATGGGTTATAAGATTTCTTAAAGAACTATCACTCTCTCCAACCCCTCTGAAGATGCCTCACCTACCAATGTTGTTTGGTATTTATCTAAAAGCCTACATTTATGAGGATTTTTGAAACATGAAGGTAGATGGTTTTGCATGGTTGAACTTCTGTTCCTCTTCAAGTGGCAAGCATATATCTTGCCACAATAATTATACTTGGCCTTAGGATCATCCACGGAACAACCCTCAACTTTTGTAAAATGGTCTCAAACAATTAACAAATCATTCCCCTTACGTTTCTTAGGAAGTAGACAATTATTACTATTAGGGACACTTGAGACCAGGAGTTTTGGTATTTGGGAATTCGAATCAAGATCAATTGGACTTGACGAAGAATCTATCTAACATGTAAAACAAAGAAAGAACAAAAAAATCAACACAATTATCAATTACACAGCAGCTAGTTTGCAATGTGGTAAACATCATAAATCTAATATTCTAATTACATTTTAGATCGCTCATAAACCTTACAAAATATTTTAAGAATCAAAATAAATTTATAACAAAACTGTCAATCAACACAAGTTAATAATTTGAAATTTCTATTAATTCGATTTGTATCCCATTCGGCATTCCCCTATGTTGAGTGACTGAGTCTTATAAATTAAAAACCTAATTGGCTAATTGTACAAATTATCAAAATAACAAAATCTATCAAAATCATAAAACCCGTGACTGCACTAGCCACTGAATCAATGGCTGAGTCTTATACCATTTATGTAGAACATTATAAATTAAAAACCTAATTGGCTAATGTTCAATGTTCATCACTGATTCACCATCCCAAACCAGAAAACCCTATCCCTAACCCTAGACGCAAATACCACAATGGCACAACCTCAAACCTTTTATCAAAAAATAAATTTCAACAAAATTAGACTCATCAGTTGATAGTCCACTAAAATTAAAACAAAATCTCAGAATTTCCATCCTTCAAATTTCAAAATCATACCTAAAAAAAACATAGAGGCTTGGAGCGGTGGAGGCTGCGCCGTTTGCCAGAGGAATGTGGAGCGGTGGAGGTTGCGCCGCTGCCACTACCGTTGGAGAGCTGCGGAAGGCTGAAGCTGGACGGCTAGAGTGTTTGCGAAATGCGAAGCTGCTGAGGCCTAAGGGTGAGGCTCGAATGAGAAGAGAAGAAGAGGGAGGGGAACTGAAAATAAGCCTTAGTAGAAACGACGTCGTTTGGCTTATGTCAAATGGCGTTGTTCCCTTTAATTTTTTTTTTTTTTTCTAAGCTTAAGAAGCAAAACGACACCGTTTCACTTATTTAAGCAAAAAGGCAGCGTTTAATAATGGTATATATATATATTTTAAAAAAAAAGGTTGCTGACATATGTTGTTTTATCAATTTTTGGCTAATTCAAACCGAGACCGAACCGGCTGACGTTGGTTTTGTTAATTTACCATCGACGACAGACCGGTTCCCTGCCCTTTTTGGCCTGTTCTGAGCTTCGACAGCTAGTCTAAGTCAGTCCCGGTTGGTTGTCTAGTTTTTTGTACAACCCTAACTCAGATCAATTCAGCTCAACATCCAAACGCAGCCTTAATATCAAAGCTTACATGCAACCCATTCCACCCACCTTGCATGTTATAGCTTACACCATCGTATCCCTGTCGTCGAATGTTTTGAAAGCCTTAATTAAGACAAGATATATATAATACATCATATATCTCATTTTTAGGGCTAAAGCTGCAATATCAAGTAGGACATGCACAAGACCAAAAAACCATTTTCACACAAAGCCATCTTTGTTGATGTACAAATCTTAAAACTATAGCCATTTGCTCCCTCACTGACTTATCAGAAGCTTCATAAACAATTATACAAAATGATGTATCACCAATTTCTTCACGAATTGCCTTCTTCATTTCAATTGAAAAAATTATTCTTATATCTTTGTTGGTGCATGTGTGTAAGGCATTTTGTTTTAGCTTTAGCTATCATTTCAGCAACATTTTTATTATATGAAATCAACAAATCTACTATTTCAGGAAAAAAAATTCACTGTTGTTAAACACTAAATAAATATTGAATAACTTGATATTATAGCTCACGTAGTTTACATTTGCAGTCACACTATTATGTACAAAATGATCAACATAATTGCATAAATAAAATAGGAAAAGATGAGCCATTAGTGGGTCAACTTCATGAATCATGGAGGCTTGATATTCAGATGAGTATCATGTTGTGTAGATATGGCTTCATCCTCGGATGCTCTGTCATGATGTGTGGAGGAGGATATCATGGCTTGATCTTCAGTGATATTGATGCCATCATCATTACGCCCCCTCAAGCTCAACGGGGTTGCAAGTACAGTGAGCTTGTGTCAAAGAAAGGCAAACTTAGAGGCAACAAGTGGCTTAGTGAGGATGTATGTTGGTTGGTCCTTGCCAAAAATGAATTGAGCTCTGAGATGATGATGGGCAACTTGCTCACAAACAAAACGGAAATCTATGGCAACGTGCTTGGTCTGTGAATGAAAAATATGATTGATAGAGAGATACGTTGTCCCAATATTGTCACACCACAACATGGGTGATTGATCCAATAAGATGCCAAACTCTTTGAGAAGACCTTGAAGCTAAAGAAGTTCAGCTGTGGAGTTGGCTAGTGCACGGTATTCTGTTTCCATGCTAGAGCGAGCTACTGTATGCTGTTTCCAAGAACTCCAAGAAATTAAATTTGATCCAAAATAGATGAGGTAGCCACTTGTGGATCGGCTATCGTCAGAACAACTGGCCAATCAGCATTGGAGAAGGCTTGTAGATTTGGCATTATTTGTGGGGTAAACTTCAATCCATGATGAGGTGTTTCTTTGAGATACCGAAGAATGCGCTTTATAGCAGTCTAGTGAATGACAGTCGGACGGTGCATAAACTGACAAACTTTGTTAACAACGAATGAGAGATCAGGTCTTGTGAGCAAAACATATTGGTGGGCCCCGACAGTACTCCAGTAGAGAGTGGGATCACGAAATGGATCACCATCAAAGAGTTTAAGAGTGTGTGTTAAGGATATAGAAGTGGAAACGGCCTTAGCATTGGACATATTTTTTTTCCTGAGCAAATCCACAACATACTTGTGTTAGCCGGGAGAGTCAGAATCAAAATGAGTTTCAATACCCAAGAAAAAATGAAGTTGCCCGAGGTCCTTCATAGAGAGACCTTCATGAAGTTGATAAATCAGAGAATTAATGCAAGCTGCAAATGAAACTGTTACATCAAAAGAGGAAGCCAAATATCATAGCAACTATGGAAGCCAGATATCACAGCAATGACAAAGCCAAAGAACCCACTGAACTTGCCCAATCGCTTGAGTTTACAATAACTTATCAGACAACAATGGAAATTACACAAAGCACACTCAAAAATCACATGAACCAAAGGCAAAGAACATAACACATTACACAAAGCACAAATCACAAAAGTTTTACAAATCAAAGAAAGCACAAATCACACAAACTACCCAAAGCACAAATCACAGAAGCTATAGAATGGCAACTAAATTGATTGTACACAAATCTTTCCAAAATCCCAAAAAATCTCAACTATAGAAACCCTAGATAAGCATGGACAGAGACCCAAATTCTACACTATCGGCTTCAATTTCATCATACAGCTTTAGAATCAAGTGGTAAACAAATGGAATAAGAGCACTATGCGAGATCAACCCATACAGATTCCAGAGTTCATTTCTCTAAAGCATTCCCATGAGAGAGTGAGAGAGAGAGAGAGAGAGAGAGAGAGAGAGAGAGTGTGTGTGTGTGTGTGTGTGTGTGTGTGTGTGTGTGTGTGTGTGGGCGTGCGTGTGCGTGCATGACTGAGGAAAGGTAGAAACTTACCGGAAATGAAGATTGAAGGGGTTGTCAGATGGGGATGCGAAGGATATTCGGTAGCAAGTAGGGTGCAAGAGAGAAAGTTCAACACGGGAGGGTGAAGAGGTTGAAATAATAAATAATGGGAAATGGGATGCACATTAGCTGATCACCAAATATGGGGATCCAGTGTAACATCCCTAAATCTAAACCCTAATTTGGGGAGCTAGATGGAAGGGTGCATTAAGGGTTTTCTCCAAATTGTCTCCTCTAATTTGGAGAAAATGGACAAATGGGTAGCCGGATGGGACTGCTCTTAATTAAGAACTTAAAAGAAAGAAAATTTTCCAAGTCTTTTGGTTGTTTAATCCTTCATGTTTCCCTCTGCCTTCTTGGCAAAACTAAAAATAAGAGATTGATTATAGCTTAGTTGAAGATTCAGCCGAGATTCGTGGGTAACTCTTGTTATCTTTTCTTTCCCTTTTTTCTTTAGTAACTACAGATTTTTATTTTTATTTTTTTGGGGTTGTTCATGTTTTATTTCTTTAGCATCTAGTTGGCTGGTTGCACAGAAAAAGTACAAGGGAATTATTTTTTGAAATAATTATTTTTGGAAATAGCATCTGATCTTGCTATTCGTTTTAGGTTGTGCTGTTGTACTCATGGTGACATTGCTTGTTGCCATGGATTAGTAATCAGAGATTGCTATCGATTCTTATTGTTGAGATACTATGGCCATGGGTAATCAAACCCATCATGTGCGCTTTGTATAACTTTTTATAGTTTTGAGCTTTCTGTCTTGGATATATGGATATATCTACAATCTAAATACTAGGTTTATTTGGACTGATTGCACCATTCTATGTTATTTATATGACCACATTTATATATTATCTACATCGTAAAGTATAATATATCAATTATCCAATACTTTCTTCTTAGATAATTGGGAAAGCCATCATCATCAATGGTTGTTGCTTCATCAAAGCTTTTTGGAAACTGTTCATATATCGTTTCACAGCTTCATAAGATCAATGTGTGAATCTGGAGGATTAGTCAGGACTATGTTTTCGGACACCCGGTGCCAATAAAACAAAGTATAAATTTGAGATCTAATCACTAATTTATATTATCAATGTGTTCCACAATTGGACATTTATGATAGGAAAAGAAGAATTTGAGTATATGGTGGCGCTGATCATTTTTGGAACTGATCAATTGTAAATGCAACTGCAATTAAAATATATATATATTAAAAAAAATTTGGGAGTGATGTATCTACTATCTCTATTACAAATAAATATTAGTAAATTAAATATTGAATGTGTACCTTCAATTTTCCTTCCAAATTGGGTTTTGATGGATTAGATCATGCAATAATTTATCCAACTTGGCTTCTAAAACTCTTGCTAGAGCATCACATTGGTTTCATTGGATACATCCTGTTGAAAAGTAAATGAACTTGGAAGATTGATGGAAAAGTCAAATTATTTTTTCATTTAAAGCAATATTGTTCATTCATTTATAAATAAAAAATAAAAAATAAAAAAAATAAAAACAAGATATATCTAGTGAGTTTTTAACAGGATGTAAGCCAAACCTTATATTAAAGTAGAATTGAGGTGATGAAAACACCACTTAGGCCTCGTTTGGATGCACATCTCAGCTGTGTGCACTTCATTTTTAAACTGCTTTGAACATCCAAACGCATGTTTCATCCTCTTCTGAGTGCAGTTCAAAGGTTAGATTATTGGTTGGGCCCCACACCTGACAAAGTTCAGATTTCATATTATTGCTAGACTCCACCTGCCAAACCCACATGAACCTACTTTGGCTGCAAGTGCAACTTCTGTTATTTGCCTTTGATTTTTTCTTTTTTTGTTTGCAGGTTTGGCACCAGAAGTGGGACAAAGGTTTCAGATGAACTAGGACCCATTTATTTTACAACTTTCTATAAATATATTTAAATTCATCTTAACATCCAAACACACTTTAAACTCATTTTAAGTGAGTCCCACAAAACTCACTCAACCATCTCAACTTACTACTATTCATAAACACTCAGCTCAGCTCAGCTCCAACTTAACTCAACATCCAAACGCAACTTTATAGTTACTTCTTAGAACATTGTCAGGGTGAGGTAGACTTGATTACACCATTGAACTATATTTGTTATTGCCAACCACCCTTCTCTTTCTTTTGGAGGTCATAATCATTCTTATTCTAGGTCCTGCAAGATAAGCTAACTCATACTGAGATTTTAGGAAACAATATGATTAAGTCAATCGTTGAAGTATATATAAGAAAAAAAGAACTAACACTTATAAACCAAATGAATCGAAAAAAAATATACATGAATTAAGAAAAAACAATTCAAAAAAATACAAAAAATAAAAACTTGCAACAACAAACGAGCTGCGAGAACTTTACAGGTTCCAGGAATAACAACAATAAATTAGTTTGAAATTGTATCTAAGCAAAAACATTTGCTAGCTAGAATCGAAGCAAATCTGAAAAGAAAAATTCTATTTATAAGCTGGTGTGGATAACACATCAAATAAAGTATTTACGTGATATAATTCAATTTGAAAAAATTAAAAATTAAAAATTTTTATCTTATAGATCAAATCTTACCATTTAAGTTATGTTAATGTTCTAACACCGACTTGAAAATAAAATAACTCATTTGAAAAGTGAAATTTGATGAACGCTTTGTGAATTCACAAGTTGGATACTAAGGCTACGTTTGGATAGTAAGGTGATCTCAGATGATCTGTAAAATAGTAGTAAAAAAGTGATAAAAAAAAATAATGATAAAATATTGAATAGTAATAAAAAGTATGTGAAAAGTAATGATAAAATATTAAATAGTAGTGGAGTGATCTCATAGACATAGAAATTAAGAACTTCTCAATGGTAAAATTGAAACAATAAAATAGAGCAAATTAAAATAAATAAATAACCTTAAGATCTCAAAAGCTTCTGCCTAAATAATCTCTCATTACTCATCTATCTAGCTCAATTTCAAATATAATTTCTAACAAGTAAATAGTAATACACAAAAGTAAATATATTTCGTGTTAAGCACGAACCTCCTTGAAATGTGAACCAAAGAAAATAATATCTAATATATTGAAATAATGCAGAAATATTAGATATAAGAATTACTCTCCATCTTTTCTATCAGGTAGGTTGAGAATATCACCTGAGCTAGTAATCTATATGCACAAAGCTCCTGGTAACAAGAAAGTCAAAGAATTGAACTCAAAACAGAAATGATATAGTTCAATTAACAATGATCATCGTCAACAAAGAGAACTTTGCAAATCATTTTTAGTATTTATGACTGTAACTCAGCATTCACAATCGAATTACCGGCCTTAACAGAAAACAGAAACTTCAAACTGTCAATGCTCCTTGAATCGGAAGCCTGCAATGGCTGTATGTCCGTTCATTTTTCTAATTAACTGCGAGGAATCATGAGAACTTGAAATAGAGGCCATTTGAATCATTCCGAACTTCAGCTGGATTTGAGAAGATATTAGTTGTTCAGCATAAGGAACCAGATCCAGCTGCTGAATAACAAAAACATACAGGAAGAAGCATAGAATCCCGTGTTTATTCAACTTTGAAGAAATATGCAGGCAGCTGGACTTCTCTCACCCTTATTGACCACCGGTACTAAGGATGAGCAACGATTATTGATCTAGCGGCCAAAGCATAAAGTAAAAGACATCTGGATTAATAAATTATCCTACAAAGCATGATCCAGTAAAAGGTCTATACTAAAACAAAATAAACAAAAAAGAATTTTCATTTTACTAAAAGAAATTTTATGCAGTGCAAATATCTATGCAAAGACACAAAAGTTCAAATTATGTACCTCTACCATTTTGAGCTCCGAGTATTGAACTCTGAGATTAGGTCTTCTAATTCGTCAATGATTGCCTTATAGCAGAAAAGATATTGATCCTAGCCAACAGAAAGTTAACAGAGACTGTGTATTAGAAGTAGAGAAGATTCAGCATTGGTTTTTAAGAAAAAAGAGAAAGAAAAGGGGGAGGGGTGCAATGAGAATCAGATTTATCTATTGTACATTCTTGTGACAGAATTTTTTTTTTATAAGTAAAAATATTATATATATTAATATCGATAGGAGAAACCAAGTACACTGGGCGTATAAAATAAACACCTAGTCCATACTAGAGAGCCCCTAATGACCAATAAGCCCATGAAAATTAGAAATCTATTCAAAATACACCAAGCCCAAATGGGAACAGAACGCATCTCCACAACCCCAACCCCTTGTTTCCCTTAAGACTACTAGTCCACCCGAAACTCCCTCTACGAGGACGGCTTCATAATTCCCTCCCATTAGTCTTCCCTCGACTTGAACTACCTCCCTTAGCATCGTAGTTGATTGCCCAAGAAAGACCCTTTAACTCCTTGCTTTTTTTAAATCTTGATTTGGTTTCAAGCGAGTGGCCCACCTTAACCGCAGTGAGTAGTGCCGTAAACTGGTCGTCCATCCTTCATATGAAATCCCCACACTACTGAATCTCATTAACCTTATGCAAAACCCAATCCGATGATGAACCTGCTATATTGTTTATCGGAGGAAGCGATACAAGGGGAACAACATTTTCCCCAGACACGGCTCCCAACTGCACTCCCAACCCTAAACATTCTCCTCACAAGGCACTAATGGCAAACTCATAATTTCCTCCCCATCATCTCCTGCATTCAAATCCTGAATCTCCTCAACAGCTATATTGTTGTTGTCCATTGTTGTTGTCACCGTTGGAGGTTCCTTTACCTCTATCGTAGGTGCCATCGTTCCATTAACGATAACATTGCTTGTAGGTGTGCCAAACCCCGAAGACCCTTTCTATGCCACTTTGTTAGACCCTACTGCTCCCTCAGGAGGCATAGAATAGATAGGGCTATGCCCCCCCTCTCTCTCTCTCTCTCCTGAAACAAGTGGGGAAGCACTACATTCTATTACACCATTTTCATCTCTACTGAAAGAAACTCATCCGCTTCTTTCAAAGTACTCAAAACCTTGGAAAGACCTCCATCTTCAACTGAAAGTAGAATCTGGAAAAAAGTACCAACCTCATTTGTAACTGGTGACTGAGGGCAATCAGACTGCAACTTGCCAATGACCTAGATGACATAGGCGTGGGGGGGATTTGTGGAGAGTTGTTATTGATTCTAAGTATGAGAGTGCTAGGGGGAATGGTGTTCTAACAAAGTTTGGGAGCCATACAGATTGGGGTAGCAGAAATCTATTTGTAAAGGGTGGGGAGGTTTTCTAAATTTTTCCGATTTGAGGTTAGTAGGTTTTCTAGTGTTTATTTCTTGCATGAGGTTTGGTATGGGGAGAGGGCCCTTAAGTGTGTTTTCCCCACTCTCTTTCGGATTGCAAGTGATAAAGAGGCTTATGGTGGTTGATTTGTTGGATTGCTCCAATGGCTCTACCCAGTGGAGTGTTTGTTTCATGAGAGCAGCTCAAGATTTGGAACTTGGAAGCTTTGCTTATTTTTTCGATTCATTGTATGCTATGAATACTTGTAATGTGGTGGAGAACATCATGATTTGGGCTCCAAATGGAGTAGAAGATTCTCATTGTGATCCTCTTATACAGCTCTTTCGGGTCATCATAGTAACCACTCTCCCTAGAAGAGTATTTGGAGATGCAAGGTACCTCTCAAGATAGCTTTCTTTGGTTGGACACTTCCTTTGGAAAAATTCTCACCATTGACAATCTGAGGAAATGGAGTCTTATCATTATAGATTGGTGTTACTTGTGTAAGAAAAACGGGTAGGTTGTAGATCATCTATTGTTACATTGTGAGGTAGACAGGTTTTTGTGGGATGATATCTTCAACCGAACTAGTGGGCATGTGTTATGCCGGGTTTTTTGTGTTATGCCTGGCATGTGGCATGATTTCTCATTGAATTAAGTGGTGTCTATGGATGGAGAGAAATGGTAGGTGTCTCGAAGACCGGAAGCGTTCCTTGGACAAGTTGAAGAGATTCTTTTTCAACACTTTTCTTGGGCTTCTATCATTGTTTGTAATGGGATAGTTTTCATAATTTACCTGTATCCATCACTAGTGCTTAGTGGTTGCTAGGTGTATTTTCTGTATACTTCCTGTGCATTTAGGCTATACCTTTCTATCAATAAAGTTTTACTTTTACTTATAAAAAAATCAATAACAATCATTAGAAATTAGCAATTATACCTGTGTTTGGACCATTCCAATTCTCTGAGACCTAAACATAGTTATGGTATTAACAAGGTCTAAAGCAGACATGTCTCCAGCAAGGATTCTTTGGATCGTGTTATGAATGGTGCAATATGTTCCAGTTCTCCCAATACCTGCACTGAGAGAGAGAGAGAGAGAGAGAGAGATTCAGACGAAAGTGTATTATGATTCATGCAATATCATCATGGCAAATTTAGATAATGAAAACAAGAGCTGAACCTGCAGTGGACCACTATGGGACCAAGATTAGGTGGCACATTATATATTCTTTTTAAAATTTCACGCACAGCAAATGTGTCCTTTGGAACTCCATGATCAGGCCACTCTGGGTACTGAACATGAAGAACAGATATGGGTGCCTCCTCTGACTGCAAAATAAACAACAAACAAGAGAAGCGCAGATTTCAACACATTCCCGAATCAAAGGTCCCCCCGACATCAATTCTAAAAGACAATAAGAACACCAAATACTTGAACAAAGTTCGCATGTGAGCAAAATAGTATAGCTAACACCTTAGAGGATGGACAACACATCTATGAGATGAGTACAAGGACCTAAAAGTACATCGAAAACACAAGACACGTCATACAGATGGAAGCTTTATATAATGATGCTAAAAGGAGGGATAGGGGTGAAAGGGAGGAGGGAGACTTGATGGCCTCCCATGATTCATGATTCATCTCTTGTATATTTTCAGATTTCCAGTATCAATCCAATTGTAGCCCTTCTAGGCCGTATATAGAAACTTTCAAGGAAATGAGGAGCCAACTAAAGGGGGGAGCACTTTGAAAGGATTTAATCTTGACGTTCCATCTCTTGGATAGGATCTAATTCCATGTATATTTTCTCCAAGGGCTGCTCCCTGCACCACACCTCGTACCAAAATCTGACTTTAGACCCTTCAACCACCTTCAATCTAATAAAGCGAGAGAAGTCAACCCCATCCAACCCTTTCTTGATGTTCTTCGACACCCCAACCTCAAAAGGCCCACTGACCTCATTCAACACCATCCTCCTCAAATGCCACCATGTTTGGCTTCCAATGCCAATTGCCACAAAGCCTCCCTCTTAATGGCGTACAGCCAAAACCATTTTCCTCATAAAGCTTTATTCAACAAAAGAAAATTCCTAAGACCCAAGCAACCAAGAAAAATAGAAATGCAAATCTTAGACCACTTTACTAGGAGGAACTCGAGCTTATTGCCAATTCCTCCCTAGAACATGTCACTTTGAAGTTTCTTAAGACATTGGCGCTGCATCGACAGGGATAATGAATCAAGAAGTAGGTTGGTAGATTGGAGAGAGTATTCTTTATCAAAGCAGCCCGCCCTCCCTATATAGCCACTTTGATAGAGAGAGTACTCTTTTATCAAAGCAACCCACCCACCTTATATAGGCACTTCCACCCAGCTAAGCGGCGTTTCATCTTTCTCCAAATCCAGTTGGCAAATCACCCCTAGGATTCCTAACCTAACTCTGGTATCAAAGTATTCCTTTGCTATATGAATCAAGTCTAAAAGTTTTCACGACTTGATGAAAGCATTCTCTGAGCTAGAGATAATTTTCAACACCACTTATTTCAGCCTATTAGCTAGAACCTTGGCAATAATTTTATAAATGCAACGAACCAAAGTAATAGGACAAAAGTCCTTGATCTCCACTGCCCTAACAATCTTAGGAATAGAGCAAAGAAAAATTATGCATTGAGACTCTTCTCAAACTTGCCTCAAACATGGAACTGAAAGAATACATTTGACCGGCCTTCTTTGATAATCTCCCAACAAGTCTGAAAAAAAGGCTAATGAGAAACCATCAAGGCCAGAGGCCTTATCACCATTCATAGACTTCACTACCTCAAGTTCTTCAACCTCTTGGAAGGCTCTCTCCAGTCTCCAAAGTCCAGCCGCGCCATCCTCTTCATCAATAGAATCAAAGCTAAGACCATCTAACTTGGGTCTCTAGGAGAACTTTTTATGATAAAGATGGGTGGAAAACTGTAATATAGGCCCTAATTCTTACGTTGTCGAAGACATTGCACCACCAATAACTAGAGTCTCAATCACATGGTGATCTGGAGGAAGAACTTTGTATTCTTGTCTCCTTCCTTGAGCCAAACAGGGCATGATTTTTGTCTCCAACATGCTTCCTCCAAGAGAAGAATCCTTTCCAGCTTACCAACAATTCAACCGATTGCTTACACTCAGATAGCGCTCCTTCTTCTGCAATGGTATCCATCTCACCAGGTTCCTCCATAAATTTTTGCTTCCTCTTCCTAACATGACCAAACATCTCTTGGTACCATTTCTTCAAATCTAGTTTCAGGGCTTTCAATTTGCTAGCCATAACATGACTGGGGAACCATGAAAATTATAGGAACTCCACTACTGTTTCACCTTATCCACAATTCTTATCATCACACACAAGCATCAATGGGAACTTGTCTGGTAATAGTCTAGGGTGTCTTTGAAAAATTACTAAAAAGTGAGCTGCCCAATCAGGAGAGAGTTCAAGACTTCAAGCCACTACTCTTCTACAAAGTCTTCTGTAAAGCCAAGAGAGGGTTCACTTATACATCACAAACAGCAATAATCCACCAATCTTTCTACTCCCAGTAATTAAATTAGTGCTCACTACTAAAAAGATCTAGATCTAAATCCCTTTTGGCTCATTTCAATTATTCTTAACCTCCAAATTGAAGAAACACCTGATATCAG